>SNQJ01S0033179.1:67565-79883 GCA_010110895.2 Picea sitchensis
CCCCCCCCCTCAAATTACAATGCATAAAAAAAAAATGAGAAGGAACAAAAAGCAGTTGTTAAGCAACCGTGTCCTTCACTCCAAGAAGACCTCGCAACTGTACAAGTTTGTGCTCATTGAAGATTTTGTTGAAGATGTAGATGTCTGCACGGATTTGATGAAGTATATGCACCATTGAGATGCCCACACATATCCACTTTATCTTCTTGTAATGAAAAACATCCAAATAAAGTTTGGATGAAATTTTGAAAATCGTGCGACCGTTTCTGGAAAAATGCTGAAATTTTGTTGTTTTTGAAACGATCATAACTTCACTTTCTGGATTCTGTTTTGGACGATTTGTTTTTTGAAATAGGATATTTTCCCGAGAGGAAATCAAATATCCAATTTGTTTCTGCAAATAGTGCTAAGAAAATATCAGAATTGAGTCTGATGTGCATGACTCCCTTTTTGTCTCTTGAGATGCATGCATTGTGCATAGAAAAATATCTGCATGTGACTCGTGAGATGCATGCCATATATCTTCAACATGAATTTCAGAAAACAAAACTGAAATGGAGTAGACATCATCTTCAATTAATGGAATACAATTTTTTGTAGATACTTGTGTAGAAGGCTCTTCAAACTGAGATGATTTATCTTCCAGTGGTTTTTCTACATTCTCTATCTTGTCAACATTTTGCATGCATTCTTCCTTATTCCCAAATAAAACCTCCAATATTCTCCATAAATCATTTGGAGTGAATTCTTGTGAGTCATCATATACTTGATGGAGAATTTCAGGAGAAACAAAATAGAGGATACATCCTATGGCCATATCTTGTCTATTGAAAAAGTCATTTTTCTCATCGACAGAATCAGGATCTACTTGCATTGCCATAGTTATTTGGTACAAGCCTCTGCATTTGAGCATAAGCTGAATTTTTGGCTTCCATTCCAAATAGTTATGAGGCGTGAGAAGTATTTTTGGCGAATAATCCATCTTTTTATTGTCTTCAATCTTTTGTACCTGCAATTTTTTTTTGGTGTAGCTTTTGCTTAGTAGTCTGTTGGCTTTGATACCATGTAAATGTGTTGAACCTGCATAGAATAGATCTAGCTAAACAATAATACACACATTTGTAGAGATAATTGGAAAAGGAAGAAGAAGGAGAGAAAGAATGGAAGAATTCTCATTAACTGTTTCCACACTCAAAGAGTGAATAATTTACAATAGATATAGGATACATGAGTAACTAATCAGCCATAGTGGTGTTCTAGAGTGATATGGACACACACCAACAATTACGGGAGTAAACTGCCACCTAGTCTAGTCTCTTAGGCAGTTACGGGAGTGAACTGCCACCTAGCTGAGTTAACTAGTCAACTAGTCTTCAGTTAACTGACTGAACATAGAGTAGTGAGGACTAAACTCAAGGAATCAGGCTAATGTGCCACTCTGGTGATGATACCAAGGCAAGGTCAAATTAGCATGGGGATGATCCCAATGTTGCATGGTGATGATCCCAATGCAACATCTAAATTCAACTCAACTAGTCAAACTGAAGTGTCAACTGAAAGAGAATATTCTCCAGGTGGATTATTCTCCCCTAAAATATGGGAGACTGGATAATGACTAATTATGACTAATAAACAGGGAAAAAACTTAGGAAAAATAAATCCTAGGTGTGTGTGAAGTAACTGCAACATTATTACAATCGTTGTAATAATATTACAATATTAGAAATAAGTTATAACATTTTGATTTGTTAAATTTTAATTTCATTAAATGTGAAATAATAAGGAGAAATCTAGCTTCAGATAGGGTAACAATTGGACAAAGTCAGAGAAAAAATGGCATGGGGAAGCAACGAGAGTTAATAACCTCGACCGCTAGCCCTCCACCCATTATTGCAGAATGACCCACACTCAATGGAGAGTAATTGTAGTGCGTCTCGACAACCTTGCAGGTTTAATGCCCCCCCGCGTAAGCCAGACTAGGCGTATTGTGCTAGGCACCAGGCCTAGGGAAGTCGTCACCTCAGATTTCATGGCTAGCCTATCTGTCAATTCGAGTTTCACTAAGAAGGAAAACGCCTTGACGAATTCATTCATTTCCCCTCTACATTTTCTCTTGTTCCTTGGCTCTTTCGGGCGAATTCTCTTTTTTTCCCTTTGCAATTGTGCTTTCTCCTTGGCTCTCTCGGGTTCTCTCGGGATTTTCCCACCAGTCCCTCTGCTCCTGCCCCTCGGCTCTTTCAGGTGAATTGAATTCTCTCATTTTCCCTCTGCAATTTCTCCTTCTCCTCGGTTCTATTGGGCTCTCCCGGGCTCTTCCCACTAGTCCCTCCGCCCTCTTCCTTCACTCCACCACATACCAACCTCCACAATCCCTCCACCATGCCAAGAGAAAAGGGGAAGTCCAAGAGAGGATTGTTGTATTACAGTGCCCTCTCCAAACACAGTAGACTCACCCCCTCCCAGTTAGCTCTCATCGCAATTCGCACCTCTGGCCCCAGGCATAATAGCTAGGGGTCGCTTGAGCTTCCATCGTCACCCCCTCAAATTCCTCCTTTGATCCATGGCAGCCACCCGATCGAACAGGAGATGCCACCTTCAAAAAAGATCACTCCTCTGCTCAATTATCCTCTTGCACCCCCCAAAATCCACCCACAGGATCAGGTGTTTGGCACAGGCAGATGCATGGTGGAGGAAGACATTCCCCCAAGCTAGCAAGTGGAGGACCATATGACGAGCATTGGTGAGGACAAGGAGGCAGAGCCACCTCTGCTCTGCCCAAATCGACTCTTGGACGAGCACCTCCAAATCATTTTCAAAATTTGGCAAAATCAAGACGACCAACTTCACATTCAACACATCCTCGGCTAGAGAATGTATATTCTGTTCGATGCATTGGTGGACGCTCCAACGCAGACTCGATGCCCAACATGTGGCAAGAAGTTCATCCCGGCCTACAACATCCATGACAACCCGAGCTCACCCAAGGAATAGCACCTCCATGTTTTTTGTTTGCTCTCCTTCTGGTTTTGTCACCTCTCCAAAGATGGGCAAAACATATGCCTCTCGTCGCAAGCTAGATAGTCATGGCGACTAGTTTCTGATCATTTTGTTCATATTGTTTTGTTTATGCGGTGACGTGTCAAACTCCAAGTTTTTAATGGAAGCCACATGTTCTGGTTTCCCTTTTGTGGTAGAACAAGTGGCTCACATATGGCATTGTACATACATTAGCAAAAATTAATACAAGGCTCTTACTTTATTTACAAAAAAAAAGGTGAAATCTAGACTAAGAAATTGTAAATTTTGATGTTAATAGTATTAATATCAATGTTTGTGTAAAATTGGATTCTAAAAGTGTGAGGATTGGTTTTCAAAAGATTGATTTTCAAATAATTTTGAATCCAGAAATTGTGAATTTTGATTCAAAAAATGTGATTTTCAATTCAAAAAGTACAATTTTCAATTCCAAAATGCGATTTCTGAAATACAAAAAGTGTTAATTCTGATTCCCAAATTGTGAATTTCAATTCCAAAAGTGTCAATATCTTATTGTTACATTGTGTACTTAGATTTCAATATTTAATTTTTTTCCACTATGTATATAGTATCTAAATCCAAGATTAATGTACAATCTTCAATATATTATTTTTGCATGTGCATTCATAATATCACTATGACACCCATTGTTAAATATATTAACATTGAAGAGATGTAATAAAATAAAAACAAGCAACAACAATAATTTCATTCCATATTTGTATTTTTTCATAAATATTTAAGGAAACATCATTCTAATGAAGTCTCATTCATCAACATCACTCTCATTCTCAACTTTATGCCCCATTCATCTTGTTGTGCCTTGATTGTTGCAAGTCCATTCTTATTTATATTTATTTTATCTCTTGTTCATCCTGCCCTTGGTGACAATGCCCATATGATTCTATTAAAAATAATGAACATATTGTATTCCTAACCAACAACCCATTATTTATTTAAACAAATTTATACAAGTCTTTATTTATATTTTGATGTTCCAATTGGCCTCCACCATTTAACCTCTACCTTGTAAGACTCAATAGTAGCATATTAATCTTGGAAAATATTTATCTTTTACCTACCCAACCACATTGCATAATATTTATCCGGTGATTGTACTATGAGAATTTGTCCCTCCACAACATCACCCTTTGGAGAGAATGGATCTCTAGGCTTGTTGCATAGAGGCCCAACATAGAAATCATCAATTGTGGGGACATTTCCCCCCAAGTACACTTCCATAACTTCATGTGTGGCTTTTATAGGAGTATTGTTTCTTATTTCTTACATTGTGGATGGCCGAAAATTAGTTGTTGATTGCTCAATGCTCAGAAAGGGAGTATCTGAATATTTGTATATCTTAGGATGACAATATTGTTCCCTAAATCCTTATCAATCCCGTTCTTCCATAATAAAACACATGTTTCTAATCCATTTTTCATTTCATCCATGTCATGAGGTCTCCTTACCTATATATGTCTCAATTGAGACTTCCCCATGGGTAAGTCCATATTTACATCAAACAAAGAAAGCCACAAATTAATAAGAGGTGAGCACTTTTCATCCTGAATTGAGGATTTATATCAATCATAACTATCTTTCCATCTATGATATGGAATAAAATTGAAGAACTAGCATCCTCTAATACGAATTATGTTGGAGTTACCATACAAAAGGTGTGGTTCCACAAAGCTCTTGAAGTAAAAAAATTCATTAATTAAATATGCGATAAGAATTGTGGTCCTTGCATGCCCTATAAGTGTTCATCATCTTTGACAATGAAAATATATCTTATCTTTAATTTTGTTGATAACCTCCCATAAGTTCCATCTACATCTTCATGTGTGTATCCCATAGGAAGGAAACCAACTTAAACAATGTTGAACACCCTCCTTGATGTTAAAAGGGATAAAAATGCAAAGACAAAGTGATTTTTGTTATCACCCGCAAAATTATCCATTTGCAACAATAATACTCATGGTAATTTTCTATTTGACTTGCAAAATTTTGTATTATAAACACTTATATTAGTTTCTCACATATTGCCTTTGCCTATATAACAAACATTTTTCATAAGACTTAGATTGCAATAAAGCTTCATGCAATGGGTGGTTCAATGTTCCCGTCTTGTAAAATAAATCCCTGTATTGATCCACCATTGGTTCTTCAAGACCCTTTGAACATTTAGTCAAGGAAGTCATAGTTAAGTTTGAACCCATATCCACAAAGGAATAATTGAAGGGGCTAAAGCCTCCAGGTCATGTGTCCTTGTGTAAGCCTGAAAATCAAAGAAATGGGGATATTCATGACATTAGTAATATCCTTTTCCTTCTTAACCAACCTTCGTATAGAATTCTTTGACTTATCCATCTTGTCATGCACAATGCTCAATTAATTTCTTGGATTCTTCTATAAATATTATATATGGGCGTAGTACATATGTAAACAACTTGTAATATAGTTATTATAGTATGTTTGAACTACTCACAACCATTCTACTTTGTCTAGATTAGTGGCGGGCCTAAGCCTTTTAATGATTGAAATACAATAATCACACATTGCAAATAAGTTATTCTTCATGATTGTAACATCTTGATTTTTTTTTCTCATTACTTTGTTAAAACTATATTGTGACATTGGAGGAAGAACAATCTATTGGATGTACTCGTTAGCCACTTTGTGAATTGAACCCTAGGAAATTTTTTAACACAACAATTTGAGAGGTGTCTTTTTTCCATCTTAACACATTGATATAGATTTATGAGGGGACGAAATAAAATAGAGAAATAAGACAGAAACATAGAGATAGAGTAATACTCTATTTCTATTAATGAACGAAATATGCAAAAACTGTAAAAATACAGAGTGAAATGAACTCGCTAGAATGGTGGTAGCTTATCTCTGAGAAGATATGTGATGACTATGTGCATTCGAAAGAAGATGATTACAATGAGGCTAAAAAGGAATTTTAACATAAAGCATCAATGAGAAAACCCTAAACACCCAAAATCCTAACCCCAAAAGATGAAACGCTAAAAGGTTTGTGGGTCGTGATGTGGTTAGTTGATACGTAACCTTCCTGAGGTTGTTACTTTTGCATATGATCTTCGTTTGGGGTGCTCGGTAGCTCGTCGGAAAGGTCTATCCAAGGAGTAAAGACTCTGAATGGCCTAATACATGCCTTTGAATATTTATTGGGTGCTTATGGGCCAAACAAATGTCGTTTAGGGCCTAAAAAAGGCCTCAAAAGTTCAAGACCCAAAAAAACTCTAGAAAAACTACCAAGATGGAAACTATATTTTGAGCTAGTGGAATAGGTGGGTGGCCACTGTTGTCCACATGGATCAGTCATTCCCCCTTAGGAAGAAATGGTACCCATTTCATTGAGTTCCCCCATCAAATGGGGAAACTTTTGTTGAACTTGACGCTCGGTGAGTCACTTAATTCAAAAGCATTTTTCCCCACAACCTTGGTGATGGTGTAAGGGCCAAAGTGAAGTGGACACATATTTTGATGGAGTCATGTAGGGTGTTATTTCTGAAAATGTAACCAAACCTTGTCTCCCACCTGAAACCTATGTGGAACTCGGTGTTGATCATGGCACTGCTTGTAATTAGCATTGGATTTATATAAAATATCATGGACTTGTTGGAATATGTGTTAGATTCATTCAATAAATTTGGCGGCTTTGTCGACCTTAGATTGAACATTTGAATATTTTTCCTATGTGTATGAAAGGAGCAGTGATACATCAATGGCGCCCAATGGTTGAAATCCGAAGCCCACCCGAAAAGGGTTGTGGCTAGTCGAGATATGGAGGGCTCTGTTGTAGCCATGTTGAACATAAGGAATGCTCTCACCCCATGTGCATGGATACTTGGATTTGTACATGCACAAGATATGAATGATCATCCTATTGACAACCTCTGTCTATCCATCGGTTTGGGGGTGGAAGGCAGTGGATTTGGTGAGCTTGATGTCTAGAAATGACCAAAGGATCAACCAGAATGTACTCAAGAACCAATTATACATATATGATATGATGGTTTATGGTAGTCCAATGTGTACCCACACTCACTCTAAGAAGATCTTGGTGGTGGACTCAGCTATGATACTCTTCTTGCAAGATGTAAGAATGGCCATCTTAGAGAATCGATCAACAACCATGAATACAAAGTCATTGTCGTGCTTGGTTGAGGGGAGACCTAACATGTAGTTCATCAAGATGGATTCCCAAGGTTTAATGGGAGTAGGCATAGGGGAGACCTCGCATGTAGTCCATTAATATGGATTCCCATGGTTTATTGGGAGTAGGAAGAGGGGTGTATAGTCCTTGTTTTTTAATGGTTGTCTTGGCGATGGAGTAGGAAATGCAGGATTTGATATACTTACTGACATCATGTCAAAGCTTAGGACAAAAGAAATAATTATGTAGTACTGCATTGTCTTCTCCATGAAAAAGTGTCCTACCACCTAAATTTAGTGGGGTTCCCAAATCAACTTCACACACTCACTTGAAGGAACACAAATATGAACCAAATGACATAACAACCCATCTTGAAGATGGAAGTCGAAAATGGCCTTTCATGTTCCCAACATCTGGTAGGTTTTAGTGAATTCAGGATTGTTGTCATAGAGTTGGGACCACCTGGAGGTCTCATACTCACAAGAAACAAACACCATGGTTAATTATGCAATTGGAGGTCGATTGAGGTAGTTAGTGACGCGATTGGTGCTCCCTTTTTTGAGGTGAAACTGTTGGAAGTATGTGGACCACTTTTGATGGCGGTCATTCTGTAATTTTCCTTGTGTCTACATTAACTGCAAAGGCTTGTGATCTGTATGGATGATTGTCTCCTTCCCTAGAATGTGATGCTTCCATTGGCGACGTGCTTGTACAATGGAATACATTTGTTTGTCATATCTTGGGTACTTATGAATGGTATATGAGAGTGTCTCACTATTATAGGCCACCAAATGACCATGCTGAGTGAGAATGACACCGACAATGTAGTCTGAAGAATTTGTCTCAATCTCGAAAGTTTGTTGCAGATCAGGGAAGGCAAGCACCGAGGCTTAGCATAGAAAATGTTTTATATCACCAAAATTCTTTTTGTTTTGACCCAACCCACACAAATTGGGATTTGCAGCCGCCCTTGCTCACCTCATTGAGGGGCCAAGAAATATGAGAGAACTCCAACACGAATCCATGATAGAAGTTGGCAAGGCCCAAGAAGCTCTGAAGCTCGGTTAGTGTTGTCGGGGATGGACATACATCAATTACTTGGATCTTGGATGGATATACATGCACACCGTGTGCATCTACAATGTATCTGAGGTAATGGAACATGTTTATTCTGAAGGATCAATTCTCTAAGTTAGCATATAACTTGTGTTGTCGCAAGGTGTGCAAGACCTACTGAATGTGCTGCAAGTGTTTTTCCCAACTCTTGTTGAAGATGAGGATGTATCTAGATACACAACCATAAAGGAATTAGTGAAAGGATTCAATATGTCATCCATCAACCTCATGAAAGTTGTTGGGGCATTTTTCAAGCCAAAGGGCATGACCAACCACTCGAAAAGACCCTCTTTAGACTTGAAAGAATTCTTCCATACATCAGTCGATTATATTAGAACTTGGTGGTAGCTAGACTTCAGTTCAATCTTACTAAAGTACTTGAATTATTTGAGTTGGTTGATAAAGTTATTAATTCGGGGAATTGGGTATCAGTTCCTGACTATGATTTTGTTCATATATTTGTAATAAATGCAAATTCACTAGGTCCTATCTTTCTTCTACACGAGCACGATTGGGCTTCTACAGGTGAGGCGCTTGGTCAAATGTTCCCTTTTTGGAACATTTCTTGAATACAACACTTGATTTCCTCTTTTTCCAGGAGAGAGCCTTGATACATCGACCCATTTGGTAAAGGAGCACTATGGTTCATATCGATTGAATGCTTGATCTGATAGTGCAGAGGCACCCTGGTAGGTAAGATGAAGATGTCTCAATATTCTTCCATGAATTTGTCCACTTGATTCTATTGCATAAAGAATACCTGTGCAAAAGAAAAGGATGTGGTCATGAGCTTCCATTCACCTTGAGAGTAAATGATGAAGAGGAAAAATTTCCCAATCTGGGAGATGATCTTCTTACATTACTTAGCTGAGACCAAATAAATTGCAGTAGGTGGAGCTACCTCTGATATCTTGTACAATTGTTTGCCCAAAGTAACAATGACACTACGAGGTCTAGATTCATATACATCATGATGTTTCAACATATATGGTTATCCTAAAAGAACATTTTTACCCCCCAAGCCTATGGGTAACTAAGGAGATAATGTCTCGAGACCCACAGGTAGAAGATATGGAGTGTCGAGAGCGAGATGACTAGTTGAGCCCACATTGAGTAGAAAAATCCCCTCCTCTCCACCACACATTACCATTCATCGTTAGCAGCATAGAATCCATCACACTAGCATGGCACATAAAGGAAAACATGTTTTTATTCATGAGGTAACAAGTTTGGTCTCGTGGTAAGTGTCACTTTAATAATTGAAGAATTTGAGCATGTTGCAAAGGGTCCTTTATTGATTATGAAAACGTTCACTTGGAAATTATACTTTTTTCCTTATTTCACCTTTGTGGTTGACATGGTTTCTTAGTAAGTGGGTCACCCTCGAGAAAAGGGTTGTTGTTGGGGGGGTCTCCTTGAAGGGTCATCATACCAATCCCACTCATACTTACCACTTTCCACACTTCTTCCCCTCTGTTTCCTCATCTTTTGGGTTTTTGGGCTCATTGGCCCCAAGAAGGGCTTGTACCTCATTTCATGGGAAAAGGGGGATGAAGTCCTAGAGGTGCTGTAGCTGGAAAAAGTTAAAAGCCATAAATTATCCATGAAGGAAGGATGATGTCACCTTCCTGAGCCCAAACGTCCCTCTTGGGAGGCACGTCGTCACATTTTTTATGGAACATTTGGTGATGTTGTGGGATTGAAGCCCCACTCTATTGATTGATTTGGGGATGATGTGCATTCTTCTAGCTTGATGTATTAACCTTTGGAGGTTTTTTCATCGCATGTACCACCTTGGAGATGCATTTTATGGGCAAAAAGGAAAAATTATTTACTAAATTAGCTTTGTAACTTATGTTTAGGCCTAAAATTATGGATTTAATTGTAAAGTGGACAAAATAGGGCTTGGGTTTCCTCATATAAATATGAGGCAAGTCATTTTTCACAAATCGTAACTCATCACTTGGAAAATTACTCTTGGAATGAAATTTCGACCCTCTTGGGAAATTCACTCTCTCTTATTTTTGGTCATAATGGATGCTACACTTGTATATTGGTGGAATAAAAGATATTGACTTCTCTTGGCTGCTTCTTCTTGGGAAATTGTTGGAATATCTTTGATAAGTAAGGGTTTTTCATGTTATCTCTTGGATTAGGTAAGGAATTTATGTAATCTTGTGTTTTTCTTCTTAATTTCAAGGCTATACTATCAAACCCTACGAGGAGTATAAGTGCATACACCCTCCATCAAGGAATTTAATTCTATTGTCATTAAAAGGGATTAAGGATTTATACAAGGAGTAAGGGGGTTTATATTCACCCCTATTGCCATCAAAGTTTGAGTTTAAACATTGGAATATTGTCTACTAATTGCAAGCATTTCTATCCAATATTATATGTTGACTTTGATGGTCTAACTTGTAGTTGTTATAAGTTTAATCTTTTTGATATATCATTGTTTATTGCTGCAATTTTGGGACAACAAGGTTTCTTTTCGATTCACCACTTATCTTGGGGCTTATATCATCATATATTGTCTTGTATTGGTTTGTCTAACACTTTTTGTAGGTACACAACTTTGGAAACCATTTACCAACTCTAAAGACTCTCTCCTTAAGCCTCAATTTCATCTTAGACCTTGAACTATAAGGGTGTTCTTATCCATCACTAAAATGGGGGGGATATCCACTCTACTTTTATTAAATCCAAAGAAAGAGCGTGTGAAATCAAAGAACACCTAGCCTCTTCTTGTCCTCAAAACACAACTTTCCCTCAAGAAACTACACAAATAGATGAAATTGTTAACTTCATTCAAACTATGCCATTTTTTTTTACTTACCATATCACAAATACATATTTACAGATGGAAGAAAGAATGACTTCCAACAAAGCTATTGATCGTATGATAAATTTCATAAAAAGGGAAAAAGGCTCAAATCTAGCTCCAAAAGAATTGATGTATCCCACCAAAGGAACTTTATCTATTACGAAGAAAATGATGAAATTTAAAAGAACCCTTTCAGCCAATAAAGCTAGAAAGGAAATTTTATGATATGTCAGGGAATTTTCCTCTGAGTTTCATAAACGAGAGAAATCAATTTCTGTTAATTTCAGTCAAGGAGAGACCATCACAAATGGCAGAGATCTTAAAGATTTGTGAAGGGAAAAGGATCTCTTGATAATCATCCCGATAGGGAAATATGACATAGAAGTTCGAAATCACCCTCCTTTCCTTATCACATTGGTGATAAATGATTTGTGTCTCTACAATTGTATTTTTAACTCCGAGGCCTTGGAAAATGTTATGACATTGAAATTTATAAAAAAATTGGATTGAAGATCACACGGCTTTATGAGAATGCTTGCAGTATTGACTCGAGGGTTATCCCCATCCATGGAATTATTAAATATTTGGAAGTGAGTCTGGAGCAGTTTTAGAACATATCTTTCTATATGGATGTTGTAGTTATCAAAATACCTAACTCACGGGGATTGTTGTTGTCAAAAGAATGGGTCACCAAATTGGGAGGAAGTATTCACGTAGATTTTTCTTACGTCATGGTGATCTATTTATCTTGCATCTTGAAGCTATTTCTTCAGAATAAATCAAAGATTAAAATAAATTATCACATTAGGTCCTTATTGTGTATAAAGGAATTGACATTACCTATGTCTTGTTAGACCCCATTTTCCAAAATGAGGAAAAAAGGGATGGGTGTTGGACTTTGGAATTCTATGGGGTGCATTCAAGTTTAGGATCGGGTGTCGGAGTGGTTTTGATATCACCTAATAAATAAGATACCTTTTTCTCATACATGCTTGAGTTTGATTGCACCAACAACATTGTTGAGTATGAGGCTCACATCTTAGATCTAAATCTTACCATTGATATGAATATCAAATTCTTTCACGTAAGGGGAGATTCAGATTTGATTGTTTCTCAAGTCAAGAAATATTTTGCTGCCAAGAAACCAAGGTTG
>SNQJ01S0033179.1:87827-101874 GCA_010110895.2 Picea sitchensis
TGTCATTAGCAATGTTTTCTACATGGATGATAGTAGCTTCAGTAAGATGTGACAGGGTTGCAATGGCTAACAATATACTGTCAGTTGTCATGATTGTGTTACAGATGATCGTGATGAGACAGCTGCATAGGATAGAGTTCAGAGACAGAGAGCAAGCCGGGTGGCCTATCCCGAGCTTGTTGACTGATCAGTAACCTTTTGGGGACCAAAAGGTCTTATGTGGGGAGGTGTGATCCGAAATCGGATTCAGAAGCCTGACAGGGCATGAAAAATGCTCAAAAATGAAAGTGCTCGGAATCCGATGAAACCAACACCATTGNAAACATGCAAAATTTTGGATGCTGACTGTACCTGTCCGTACAATCCGTACAAGACACGTGTCAGTCCGTACAAGACACGTGGAAGGTCCGTACAGGACACATGGTGGGTTCGTACGATGACACGTGGCAGGTCTGTACGATGACACATGGCAGGTCCGTACAGGACACGTGGCAGTTTTCGGCAGTGACACGTGTCAGGCTGATTTGGCATTTTGGCACGCAGTTGGACCAATCCTGAAGTGACGCGTGTCACCACTGGCAGGGTGACATGTGGCACAGGTGATGTCAGCGATGATGTGGCAGTGCTGACTGGGCATACGACAAGTGACATGGCAAGGTACGAAAGCTGACATGGCGAAGTGACGTGGCAGTACAGCTTTGACATGTGGACCAATCGGATGTCGACACGTGGCAGTTTGTTGGCAAGTGATTGGGTGCCACGTGGCCCAATCACGGGCTGCCATGTGGCACCCCGGTTTTTGCCAATATGGCCTATATCAAAATTTTTTGGTGTTGCCGGGGATCGAACCCGCGACCTCCTCCACATCAACGCCTTTGTAATGAGCCTCCAACCATGTGACCATCGGATAGTTCTTGCTATGAAAACGGGATAAATTGTATATATGTTTGAATATTGTTTGAACGGAAGGGGGGTCGGGCCGGGGATTAGCCCCGACCCGAGGTCTTATAACATATGTCCATGCCTTTACACACAGTGCGGGGTTCAAATGTTATGCGGTTGCAACAGTTGGCGGGTGGTTTAATTGTTAGGCCACGGTTTTAAAAACCGTTACCATATGACCAGTGCCAGCACGAGAGGGGTGGACCGCGCTTATCCCTTTGGGCTAGCGCGTGGCCACATGATGGCATATGATCGTTTAAATAGGGCGCGTGCATGAGATAAGGGGGCTAAGCCCGTTTTAAAACTATAATATGGTTGGAAAGTGGGTTATTTAAACCACTTTTTGTTAATTTTAATGTAATTAACTCATTTTTGGGAGTTATTGGGCATTTTTAGAGCCTAAATTCGTGGAGGAAGTTGGAGATGGAAAACTAACTTCCCCACTATTTAACCAAGGCCATTTTGAGGCCAAGGGGACAGATTTTGAGAGAAATTCAGAGCAGAGATGCTGAGGCAAGCCAAGTCAAAGCCAGTTTGAGGCAGGGAGACCGTTGAGGAGGAGATGCTGTCGGACGATTTCTGAGAGCTCCAGACATCCGTTTCGCATGCCGTCTTTTGTGCAAGATTCTAGAGATCTGGGAGAACATGACCAGATCAGTCTGGAATCCATTCAACATTGTAATGATGTACCATTGATCTTTCGAAAAGAAATAAAGAAGCCTCCCCCACAGAAAAAAGGCCCAGAGACGTAGGCAAAGTTGTGCCGAACTCCGTTATCAACCTGTGTATTATGGTTTGCTATTTCTTATTGTTTTTCATATCTGAAAATATGTTAATGGCTGTATAATTCATTTCCTTTTCTCGTTCTTTCGCTAAGTTTCCCAATGGTCAATTAATGCATGCAATTAAAAACTCAACCATAAGTCATTCGAAAAATCCTGACGGATTAGGTATCAAAGCTTTAGTCCTACTAGCCCGTGACTAAAGATGATGAGTGAAGAAAAAGACCCAGGGGGAGGTGAGTGTTGATTTTAATCTTGTACAATATTTACTGCAAACATATATTTAGTAAAAGAATAGAAAATATACAATGGAAAATACAAACATTACACAGATATTTTTCCCCTGGAAACCCAAACTGGGAAAACCAACATATTCTATATTTTCATTGTCTTACATTGTTTACAATACACTATACATATAGGAGCCAGAGACATCCTAAAACCTAACTCAAATGACCCAGATTAGTCAACAACCCTAATTCGTTAACCGGAAATAGAAAACCATCGGCAAAGAAACCATGTGCTAAAAAACCACCTAAATATGTGACATATTTCCTGAGGCAAAAAAAAATTTCTCAGGGGCACTGCCCCCGACCGGGGGCATTCACCCCCTTGCGCGCCCAACATAAGAATATAACACATACCCAAAAATGACCACGTAGGTGACGAATATGTCACTTACAACAGACGTAAGGAGGGAGGACCTAGATCTGATTTTCCCCCTTTTCCTGCCAACTCAGAGGAAGAGGCACAGAGGGAAGTAGAGAGAAGGGAAGAGTGCGAGGTTGAGAAGATGTTAGGAGAGAAATACGAGAGACCAGAGGGAAGTGGTAAAGCCCCCATGGACCCAAATGAAACCTTCATGTAGGTACTCGACAATGTGGTAGTCAATCCACAGGCCATGACTCCGTCTTTGGCACAGATGGATGATAGATTGGCTATAGTGGGCACCCCCGAAACACAAGCCCCACATGTAGCACAAGGGAACTTAGGGGAAGGCAATAGACCCAAGTCTCCTACTCACACATACACCTCTTCTAGTAGGATTTCTGGGCCATTGTTCCCCAGTTTCCAAAGGGCACCCCCAGTAGCAACACAACAACTGATAACACAGAGGCTGCCCACTCAGGTGGAGGACATTACAGAGTTCATGAGGGAGTATGCATCATTAGGTTGTGACTTCCATCAGGACATGACCCTAGTCGAGTATTGTGGACTCAGGCTTAGGAACCACCCCAAAGAGACACAACGAGGAGGACACCATCTACAGCAGGGGTATAACATTGATTTCATCCGTAAAGTTGGTAAACTCACCATACCTTCTTTTGATGGATCATCCAAATGCATCACCAGAGCTTGGGTACAAAATATAGACACATACTACAAGCTTAATTAGATGACCGAGACATAGGCCATCAATTTCGTTACCCTACACTTGGAGGGTGAGGGAGGGTGAGGCACACGAGTGGTGGCATCATGGATTGGTGACATTGGGTCATAGTCACATCACCTCCTACAGGGAGTTCACAAATAGACTCATGGACAAGTTTGAGAGGAGGGATCTTGAGATCCACTTCAGGGATCTAGACCAGTTGAGACAAACTAGCACAGTGGATGCATTCATCACGAAGTTTCAGCGGGTAGCAGTGGAAGTGATAGATATATCAGAGCCCATGTTGATTATATTATTCACAGAGGGACTCACAGAGCCCTTGAAAGGATGGGTGAAGGAATATAGGCCTCACACCTTGCAGGATGCCATCTTACGCACTCGAGAATTGGCAGACTTAGTGCCAAATACTAAACCCTTTTCCAAACCCTTTGTGCCACAGAAGGATCGAGACAGGAAGTCATTCTAGAGGGAATGGAAGGGAAAGGAGAAGATAGATGATGAGATGAGGTGAGAGATTATGAGGAAGAAGATTTTCTTCAACTGCAGAGACCCTTGGGTCCTAGGCCATAGGTGCATGGGCATTGGAGAGATTCATTATATTTAGGTGGAAGAAGACAGTGTGGACAATGAGGAGGAGGAGCAGGACAATGGATCCACTAGCTTAGAGGAGGAGTCAACATAGGCAGAGAAGAATCCTCTCCGTAGACCATGAACACCGGCAGGGTCCCACCCACCGGTAGTTCCACAGCCTCCTGAGCAGGCTAACAGATGGAAACCAGCAAAGGGATGAGTCATAGCAACCCTTTTTGGTGTTCCCAGGTATGATACCCTCCAGATCAGAGGGAATATTTAGGGACAATGGGAAATAACCATGATAGATGGTGGGGCCACCCACAACTTCATTGAATCTTCATTGGTATCAAGACAGGCACTTCAGAGAGAGGATTTTGAGGGGTTTGATGTTGCAGTAGTAGATGGCCATACATTGGAGTGTCTAGACGAAGTTCTGGTCTTGGAGATAAAGTTAGAAAACTACACAGTGAGAGACACATTTTATGTGGTTGACCTATCTGAAACAGATGTGGTATTGGGAGTCCAATGGATGATCACCTTGGGAAAAATCACCACCAATTACCAAACCCTGGAGATGGAGTTCAGAGGCAGTGACGGTAAGAGGTTTGTTCTGAGAGGCATGTCAAAAGGAGCACCCAGGATAGTTTCATCCAAGAGGATGGAGAGGATATTCAGAAATGGGGAGGTAACATATGCTGCAAAGTCCTTGATCACTACGAGTAAGGATTCAGACGGTCGACAGCAATATCATACAAAGATCAAGAACTTGTTGGGACGACATCAACATGTTTTTGGGTCAATTCCACCAGGGAGACCACCTGATAGGGGGTTTGAGCACACCATTGAGTTGGATGAGGGGGCCAAACCAATGATCACACCTCTCTATCATCATCCTAGGAGATTCAAGGATGAGATAGAGAAATCAATTAATGAATTGCTAGCGATGAGATACATCATACTGAGCAACAACCCATATGAGGATGTGCATTGATTACTAGGCCTTGAACAAGAAAAACATCAAGAACTGATATCCTATCCCTCACATTGATGAGTTGATGGATGAACTACATGGGGAAATTTTCTTCTCAAATATTGATATACGCTTTGGGTATCACCAGATCAACATCCGAGAGCAGGACATAGAGAAGACGACATTTTCGTTTCACTTTGGACATTTCAAGTTTTTGGTTATGCCATTTGAGCTAACCAATGCACCAACTACATTTCAGTCTTGCATGAACCACATATTCAGGGATCAGTTGAGGAAATCAATCTTGGATTTCTTTGACGACATCTTGGTCTACAACAAGACATGGCAGGAGCATATGAGGCACTTAGACGAGGTCTTGAGCATCATGGAGGCACATTCACTATATGACAAAGAGTCCAAGTGTGATTTTGGTATGAAAGAACTACTTTTCTTGGGCCACATCATCAATGCATAGGGGGTACAGGTACACCAGGAGAATATTAGGGCCATTCTGGATTGGGCAACGCCCAGGAACATGATAGAGTTGAGGAGATTCTTCGGGCTATGCATCTATTACATGTAGTTTGTTAGGGGTTTGTCTCATCTTGGAGCACCACTGACGAATCTCACCAAGCATGGGGATTTAATCTGGACTGATGAGTCACAGAAATCCTTCGATCACATGAAGGAAGTCATGGGAACATGTCCAGTATTAGAATTACCAAACTTCACTCTGCAATTTGTATTAGAGTGTGATGCATCCAGTGAGGGTATCATGGTAGTTTTGATGCAGGGAGGACACCCCATTGTATTCGAGAGAAGGAATATCAGTCATCCCAAGAGGTTGTAATCCATCTATAACAAGGAAATGTTGGTAATCATGCATTCCTTGACCAAATTTAGACAATATTTGGTGGGCATCAAATTCGTGGTCAAAACAGATCACAACAACTTGAAGTATTTCCTTGAGTAGAATGACCTCAATGAGTGCCAACAAAAATGGGTGATGAAGGTACATGAATTTGACTTTGACATAGAGTATGTCAAGGGGAAGAATAACATTGTGTTTGATGCACTATCGAGGAGACCTGCAACATCTTCTTTGATGGAGATTTCAGCAGATTGGAAATCCCACTTGTTAGTGGAATATTCCAAGAACAAGTTTGCTTGTGAGGTTATGGATGGGAATATATAGGATGACAGGTATAGGGTCATTGATGATGTCATATTATACAAGGAAAAAGTATACTTAGTTCCAGATTCAAGGCTGAAGAAGAAGATCCTCATAGTCATTCATGATTCACTACTAGCAGGCCATCAGGGGTTTTTCAAAACCTATAGACAGATCAGGGAGAGGTTCTCATGGAAGGGCCTCAAACATGAAGTTATGAGACACATTAGTGAGTGTGTGACTTTCCAGTAGAACAAGTCAAAGCATACTCTTCCAACAAGGATACTTCAGCCACTTCCCAATCCAAAGAAGAAATGGGAAATTATATTGATGGACTTCATCACAGGCCTACCCAAGGTCCAGGGTAAGGAATGTATATATGTAGTGGTCAATAGATTGACCAAGTTTTCTCAATTCTATGCCATACTGACAGAGAAAAACACAGTTCAGGTAGCTAAGTTATTCTTCAGGTAGGTCTTCAGACTTCATGGGTTGCCGAGGAACATCATCAGTGATAGGGACAATCTGTTTATTGTGACATTCTGGAGGGATTTGTTTAGATTGGTGGGGACAAATTTGACACCCAACACCATCTATCACACTCAGACATATGGGCAGACCGTGATCATCGACAAGTGGGTTGAAGGGTATTTGAGGAACTATGTAGGTGGACAACAAAGAACATGGGTCAAGTGGCTGCATTTAGGAGAACATTGCTACAACACCACTTTCCACATGTCCATTGGTATGAAACCCTTCTGAGCATTGTACGGATATGATGCTCGCACTTTGGTAGAATTGGTTTTTAGGGAGAGCAGAGCTCCCAAGACCAAGGATTGGATCATAGAGAGTCACTAGATTCTCAAGTTGTTGAAAGAGAACCTGCAGACAACACAAAACCGACAGAAGATAAGTGCGAACAGGCACAAGATAGGGCCCAACTTTGAGGTTTGGGATCTAGTTTTCTTGAGACTCCAACCTTACAGACAATCATCTATGAAGAAGAGTGGGGAAGAGAAACTCAAGCCCAAATTTAATGGCCCTTACAGGATCACGCATCGAGTAGGTGAGATTTCTTATGAGCTAGAGCTTCCAGAGGGGAGCAATATTCATAACGTGTTCCACGTATCTTGCCTCAAAAAGGCAGTGGGAAAATTCATCAGCACATCAGAGGATATTCCCCCATTGGATGAGGAGGGACAGTTGGATTTGGTTTTGGAGGAGGTACTAGAGTTATGGGAGTGAAACCTGAGGAGAAGGGTCATCATAGAGTGTTTGATTAGATGGAGAGGGCTTCCAGTAGAGGACGCTACTTGGGAGAGCGAGCAGGTGTTTCAACACCCTGGATTGGTATTGCTTAAGGACAAGCAATTTAGGGAAGGGAGGAATTGTCAAAACCACCCTGTTAGACTATAGCCAAGGATAGAAAGGGGTAAATAGGGTTACCAAAGGTCACTCTAGTCAAAGGTCTTATATTCAGAAAGTGGCATTGAGCTAAAAGTGGCTAAAAGCGCTTTTAAGCCAATTTGAGCTAAAAATAGAACAAACGAACTAAAATTAGAAGTCAACAATGAATTAGGGTTTTGGGAAGCTATAAGAGAAGGTTCAACGACCTAATTCATCATTGTGTAGATTTTGACTTGTCATTGAGGAGAGAGGCGCATCTAAGGAGAGGTAGCTCAGTGGATTCTAGGAGGAATACATCAGTGGTTGATTTCAGTGTTGAGAGATACACCCTAGTCACCGGGGAGGTCACATAGATATTCCATCGATCTTCAACAACAGTTTCGCAGGTTGCAGCAGTAAGGGTTCACTCATTCAGGATGAGGGCACAACTTATGATGAGCTGCAATGGATCAACTTGTCCCTTTCAGGGAGATTTCAGAGATTCCCCTTCGACCCAGTTGAGAGGAAGGGAAGGAACATCATTTTCCTAGTTTCTCGTCAGATTCCAAAGGAGGAATCATCCGGGGCACACTTTCCAGACATTGGGAGTGAAACACTTGGGGAGGACACAATCGGGGTTCCCAAGTGATCATCAGTTCAAATATGAGGAAATCCTTCCAACCCATTTCACAGTAGACCTGGGAGATTAGTTTGAGACATACATCAACCGATTTCGATGGTGGAATTACTAGGGCACGATTTTCCAGAGAAGAGGGGGAGGATTTTCCCCAGGGGGATCCATCAGGGGACTAGACACACCAGTTGAGGTCCGGACAATCACCATGACTATGAGACAGAGAAGGGCACATTGTTTGGGATAGTTTCCAGGCATTTTCGAGAGGTATATCCACCAGGGAAAACTTTCCAGACTTGCAGTAGTTGCCATAAGAGATGGCATATCCACAATAGTTATTCATCTCATCCATTGCATTCCACAACATTCTTTGGGCATTAGGTATTATTGTTTTAGTTGCTATTGTATTTCAGCTAAGATCCTTTTGTAATTGATCTAGCCGAGTCATTCATTTTATTCAACTGCATTCAACATTTGTACTCCACAAATATTTCATAATATAAGCTTTGCAGTATTTTGTTTCCATTATTATTTGAATGCTCATTTATATGTTGTAAACAATTAATCCTACACACACATTAACAGAGTTTCCTAGACTAGCCAAGTCAGGAACATTACACCTATTTCTCTGACAGGACCTGATTTCCACGAGCCCCGACTCCCAGGTAAGTATGTAGCTCATTTGATTTTATGCATTGCATTTGTATGTTCATCGTAGTGTAGTTGCATTTTATTTCATGCTTTGTTATTCATTTTCTTGAAGAATTATATGTTAGTTAGAAGTTTTTGAAAAATACAATTTTTTTTTAACAAATAGTTGTCAATTTTGAAATTTTGAAGTTATGATTATATGAATAAAGGGTGAGCAAGTGACCCCTCAATGCTCTAATATCTTGCTTGAGTATGTGCAGGCACAAATATTACTAGGAGATGTTGAGGTTCTCATGCGCTCTACGGAAAGAACATGTCCCCATGTAGGAGCCATATGTTACCCCCCAAGCCTAGGGGTAACTAAGGAGATGATGTCTCAAGGCTCACAGGTAGAAGACAGGGAGTTTTGAGACCTAGATGACCATTTGAACCCACATTGAGCATATAGAGTCCCTCCTCTCCACGACACATTACCATTCATCGTCAACAATGTAGTAATGTTTGCCACACTAGCATGGCCTAGATAGGAAAACATGTTGTGCTTCATGAGGTAATAATTATGGTCTCGTGGTAGGTGTCACTTTAATAATTGAAACATTTGAGCATGTTTCAAATGGTCCTTTCTTGAATATGAAAATGTTTGTTTGGAAATTATATATTTTTCCTTATTTCACCTTGGTGGTTGACATGGTTTCCTAGTAAGTGGGTCAACCTTAGGAAAAGGGTTACTACTGGGGGGCTCCTTGAAGGGTCATCATACCATTCCCACTCATACTTACCACTTTCCACACTTATTTCCCTCAGTTTCCTCATATTTTGGGTTTTTGTTCTTATTGACCCCAAGAAGGGATTTTACCTCATTTCATGGGATGAAGGGGATGAAGGCCCAGAGGTGTTGTAGTTGGAAAAATTTAAAAGCCATAAATTATCCTTCTAGATGCTCGAACTAGGGTCCTGAGAGCAATGAAACGATTCTCCATAAAAATGAAGGACCTTTTAAAAAACAAAACAAATAATTAATAAATGTCATGCTTGATGGGGGATTGTATTTGTGGTGTCCTTTAATTTCCAGTGCATATGGAAATCAATGTGTTCCTAATGTCAAGTGGCATTGCGGTGCTCTTTACTTTCCATCGCACATAGCACTGAATTTTCGGACCATAATAAATTAAAGGAAATAAAGGGCTTGGAAAAATGTTGCATTTGAAATGAAGGATGCAACACACCCTCCACAAAGGCACCCATATATGAGACAATATGAGTCCTTGATATGTCAAGAACCTCATGCCCAAAAATTATCCCCCTATCCACCTCATATTCACTACATGAATTAGAGAGGGTCTTCTTGGGAAACACTCCTAGACTTGGGGATTCTCCTCCCCAATAGGGCACCATGACAACCCTCCCATACTTAAATTGGGAAAATTTTATAAGGTCTTTGAGAATTTGTTTAGTTTGAAAAGGGGGGATTTAATGCACATGTTTGGGTGTTTCTTTTATTAAATTTGGCTTACTTGGCATGATACATGTGACTTCTGGACCCTTGGAGGGTGTACTTGTTTGTCTTTGCAGGACCTTTACCAATGAAAGTTATTCATGAAGGGACTAAGCCACTTGGACCTTCATAGGGGCTTGAAATCCCATTGGTTCGATGTAGCGCCCCACTCATTGGAGGCCTTGGAAGATAATTTTTTCACTTGGGAAGGTGAATTTAGCACTTGAACGATGCTTGGATCCATGAAGGAATGATGACATCACTCTTCTATGCCCAAACGTCCCTCTTGTTAGGCATGTCGTCACATTTTTTATGGAACGTTTGGCATGTTTGGAACATTTGGTGATGTTGTGGGATTGAAGCCCCACTCTATTGATTGATTTGGGGATGATGTGGCACTCTTCTATCTTGATGTCTTAGCTTTTGGAGGATTTTCCATCACACATGCCACCTAGGAGAGGAATTTTATGGGCTAATGTCCCATCATTTGATTATTTTTGGTCATTTTGTAGCCTATGTGGGAAAAAAGGAAAAACAAATTGCTAAATGAGCTTTGTAACTTATGTTTAGGCCTAAAATTATGGATTTAATTGTAAAGTGGACAAACGAGGCCTTGTGTTTCCTCATACAAATATGAAGCAAGTCATTTTTTACAAATCATAACTCATCACTTGGAAAATTACTCTTGGAACGAAATTTCGGCCCTCTTAGGCAATTCACTCTCTCTTATTTTTGGTCATAATGGATGCTACACTTGTTTATTGGTGGAATAAAGGCTAGTGAATTCTCTTGGATGCTTCTTCTTAGAAAATTGTTGGAATCTCTTTGATAAGTAAGGGTTTTGCATGCTATGTCTTGGATTAGGTAAGGAATTTTTGCAATCTTGTGTTTTTCTTCTTAATTTCAAGGCTATACTATCAAATCCTAGGAGTAGAAGGGAATACACCCTCCATCAAGGAACTTTCTTCTATTTTCATTGAAAGGTCTTAATAATTGATACAAGGAGTAAGAGGTTTTACATCATTTTAGCAAGACCTTTCTAGGGTTTATCTTCTCTAGGGAGTAAGAGGGTTTACACCCCTAGAAGATTATTAAACCCTAGCTTAACTTGGATTTCTAAGCTAGGCGATTTGGAGATTTGTGCTTTCTTTGGTTTTATAAGGGTTTAGTTCTCAAGAAATCATTTTATTCTCCTTGTTGGATAGATTTTTTTCTAAGGAAGAGACTCTATTAACCCAATATATAAGGAACTAATTGCATTGGAGATTGTATAGTGTTGCATTGGTAAACATGAAATTTGAGAGATTGAATTGTTCAGGTTCGGATTTAAATCTTAAATTCTTTGGGCTCTCTTGTGCTCCAAGGGTGTCTTAATTGGATCGATGATTGTGATGTTGTGACAAACATTAATATACAACAATAGGGCTGCAACAAACTCACTCTTTCATACTATTTTACAACTTTTTTACCCCTAAAATTAGTTGCAAGTTGTGATAATTGTTTTATTGATAATGAGCTATTGATTGGTTGGTTTATTTGCTAATTTCAATGGTTAGAACTCGCTTATTGTAGAATTTTTTTTCCATAGCCATAGGTCTATTAAAAAACTATGTTGATAACACTCTTTTACAACCCCCCTATTTCCATCAAAGTTTGAGTTTAAACATTGGAATATTGTCTACTAATTGCAAGTATTTTTATCCAATATTATATGTTGACCTTGATGGTATAACTTGCAGTTGTTATGAGTTTAACATTGCTTATATATCATTTTTTACTGCAACAATTTTGGGACAACAAGTTTTATTGTTTATTCCCCACTTGTCTTTGGGCTTATTTAATCATATATTGTCTTGTATTGGATTGTCTAACACTTTTTTGCATGTACACAACTTTGGAAACCATTTACCAACTCTAAAGACTCTCTCCTTAAGCCTCAAGTTTATCTTATACCTTGACCTGTAGGGGTTTTCTTCTAGCTCCTTGCTTCTCTCCTTGCAATCCCCTAGGATCACCCATGAAGCCTACCTTGTGTTGGATCTATCCATCACTAAAATGAGGGGGATATCTATTGAGGTGACAGTGATAGGTGTCCCCAGTTGTGTCTCACTTGTTTCTTGGGTTGGGATTTTCTCAAAATACAAAACTTCAAGTGGGGAAACATCACACAATACATTATCCTTTAAGGGTTTGATGCCAAAGGGGAGAAGACATTGTTGGCTGATGCAGAGATATTGTCCTTGGCTAAGACACCTAATGGTGTATAGTTGCTGATGTGGTGTTGTTAGAAACCCCAATCGCTTGACGTCCTCTGCTGATATTAGTTTCTTTTGGATTCTTCTATCAATAATGAAATGCAATAGAGCATGCTTCACCCACATTTGTGAGTGAAAAAGTCATTCACATTCCTCCAACTCTTCTGGTTCATTTGGTTGGACCTTGGTGGTAGCGACTGTGGCACTGGGTTCTTCATTAATGATCCACTTCCCAAGTATGGATTTGAATCAAATTCAGAGCCTCAATCTGATTCTGAGGCTTTCATATTTACCACCAACAACTGCTTCGAGTGACATTCATCAGTGTTGTTCTAGGATATTTTTTTGAACTTGCACCACTTCCTAGCTTCTTTATTCATCCTCCCATTACCCTGATTTTCTTACGGCTTAGGTTGGTTTTCTTGAGGTTGTCCATCCTTGATTTTTCCTTTATTTTGTAGGCTAGGGATTCCTTTTCCCTGCTTCTACTATGATGCATTCATATATCCAAACTCCCACTTATTCCTCTGCTTAAATTTTTGTTCGCTTTTGACATCATATCAATAAGAGGCTCCTAGTGACAAGATGGATAGAAACTCCATTTTTGTTTGGATGTACTTATGTAGATGTTTATGTTTAGACATGTTAAATTCCAAACAAAAACCTCACGAGGATATGAATACCCCCCTTCTTTTTTATAGAGGTGGTACTCCTTTGTATTTTCTTAAAGCTAAATCTTGAATATCTTGGAACTGTAATATGAAAATGGGAGAATACTAAGTAGCAAACCCAAATCTTTATCACTCGATAAAAATGTTAAAATATTGTTGATTGAAAATAATATACATACACCAAAGAATTATTGAGAAGAGGACAAAGAAACTTCACTCACAAAAATATAATATTTGTAGAAAATATTGTACAAAAATAAATAACAGTTACAAGAAAAACAAAATAACTCTCACATCCATCACAATATTCATAATTTTTTATCACGTTCAAGGAAATAAATATATAGGCCCACAAATGAAATAAATTTAAAAGGGTTGTTCATTCAAAACATGATATAATATGATAGGAAAAATTTAAATATCTTATGCTCAAAACTCAAAGTTCAAAGATATTATTAAATTTTATCCCCAAAATAGTTCTCTAGGATTTTTTCAAAAAATAAATATAGTCTTTAATAGTCTTAAAAATAAAATGCATTCATATAGAATTGGACTAGGATTGGGCTCTTGTTGACCATAAATAAAAAAAGCGGAATAGGGATGGACCTTAAAGGAAGACAAATAGAAGCGATTAGAAATCAATAATTTTTTTCTTAGGACAGATAAGCATAACTGGATGACTTCTGAATGAGAAGAAAAAATAATTGAGAAGGATGTGATCAATTTACTCACCATGATGGAATCTCTCTCTCACCCTCTCTCTCTATTTTCTTGTTGATGTTCCTTTTGTATTGTCTTTGGTTGTATTTTCATGACTGGTACCTGTTAGCGCCACCGTTTTTCTTTCCATTTAAGAGTCGGTTTTAAGTCACGTCTAGACACATGCGTCCAAACATGTGAAGTCAGGTACATAGCACTGTGAGGTCAAAGTCATCAAGTGGTCGGTTGGCCCTTGAAAACGGGAAGGGATGTCAGATTCGAAACTTGTATAAGTGGTATGGGTATGTATGTTATCCAAAATTTTGGTCATTATGATGATGTCATGGTGATGTCATGATGATAGCAAATCAAACTCCTCATTAAAGAACTCCTTCCTGAAGAGGGTTGCTCTTATCTATTTCCAG
>SNQJ01S0033179.1:102219-147109 GCA_010110895.2 Picea sitchensis
AGTAGTATTCTGTCTCATTTTGTTCTAGATCCAGGTGGATCTAGGGAGATTGGTCTGTGTCCGCACTCACGAATTTATCCATTAACAATGTATTTTCCAAGAGAGTCGAGTCCCATTGAGAAACCAGTCTCTACGTGCCTAGGTCGAGTCAAGTGGTTAATGGAAATCACATAAGCAAGTACAATAGTTATTATTAGTTCATCATGAAATTCGAGGGAATGAAAAATCATGACGTTCGTATCATGCATGCCGAACCTTATCACTTGTACCCTACATGAGGGGATTTTCCATGGAAAACCTGCAACTCGACTTGGAACATCTCGTCGCCATGAATTCACTGTCCTCCAACATGATTTCCTCTCTTTTCGAACTCATTATAAATATAGGATGTTCGACACTCTCTCCAGTCACAGAAACATGCCCGAACTCTATTTGCAATTCCCCTTGCCAATCCAGTTTGTTCAAAGTTTCCCCCCCTGTGCATTTGTTGGATATACTGCGCACATAATACACATTCGTTGCACCATGGAGACCTCTCACAGCTCAAGGAAAGGCGTGTGGAGCAACAGAACTGCAAGGTCCAAGCCCCAAAAAGACTGGGAGTCGTTCTCACCTACAACGAGCATCCCCAAAGAAGTGAAAGGAGCTATCCTTTTACCTACAGAGAAGACTAGATCAAATCGCACAGAATTCGAAGTGGAGGGATTCGAACAGGAAGGGAAGACAGTAGGATCCCCCTCTCCCCAACAAAAAATGCCTTGGGGAAGGGGCAGGCTGAGGAAGAACAAGGATACCATGGAAGCACGAGTTTTAGAAGAGTCGTATGCCAGATCGGTAGCTGAAGAACTACTCATGCGCACCATCTGGCTAGAACTTGCTGGAGGATAGAGCCATGAAAACAGGAGCACAACAAGGAGAGAAGATATCATAGGAGCGAATGATCAAGAGCCATCTTAGCAACTGAAGCATGAAAAGCTGGCTATCACTGAACTCTATTAGGAAAACATGGAATTGAGGCAGCAGCTAGCGACAAAGACTACGAAAGCGTTAGCAGCGTAAGGTCGCAAAGGGAACGTGGCATGGTTGAAAAGGAAGCTCAGAGAGGCACAGGACACCATTGTACAGTTGCGAGAAGCACAAATACTAGTGGAAGAAAGGCATACATAGAATCTCAGAGAAGGCGAAGCGACCGAGAAGGAAGCCTGCATGGCTCTTGCCAGCATGTAGGAAAATCATGTTTAGCATGTGTTCATTTCTACATCCGAAAATCATAAAAAAAATCTTGTTATTTTTGAAGGACATGTTTCCCCAAAGCACTATACCTTTTTTGATAACGGCCATGACAATCAAATAGTCGCTCGCTGCACACTCTCCTCCAACAAATGAGATCATAACAGAAATCAGAGTTGTTATAGCAGACAACAAGCTCCTGACAGACACTTGTTCATTGGGACACCTGATCAAAGGGATACAATGACACATATTTCTCCATATCAAATCCTAACCAACGATCAGATTCCCGTGGAAAACCTGGAAATAGTCTCGAGTGAACAGACGTGATTATTTTCTATTTTTGGAAAGCACCATGCGAAGAGTCTCCAACACATGTTGCTTAGTTTTCCTAGTTTAGGGTTAGCAGTTAGGAGGCAGGGTAGCCCAAGTGACGCCCTCATTTATATATTTCATCTTTTTTATGTAAGCCAAGTTGGTTGGCAAATTTGGTAGACGAAAACTATTGTATGTAATATGAGTTTTGACCGGAATTTAATGAAAAGGTCATGTAACTTGATGAAAGGATTCTAGTTGTAACAGTTGGATGTATTGTGCTTTCTTTCTCTACGTATGTGCTTCCTGTTATCTTTATTTCATATATTTTTCTGTCTATTTCGGAATGAAATTTAGAACCAGCGGATTCGTTGTAGAACGCCCCTTATTCGAGCCACTTAGACAAAACGTTTTCTTCTAAAGCTAAATCCAAATTCGCCTGCAGTGGCGTTCTGAGTTACTTCTTGTATTTTCTCCCACCACTGAAGGTTGTTGCTTTCCTAGCCTTATCCTCTCAAGTCCAGTCACTGAGTCATTTGTCCCGTCTTTTCCTCAGATAGACCCCATAACCCAAGTCTTACTTTCCTATGCTAGTATAACCAAAACCCATTATATCATAGGTGTTAAATCTAGCCATTGTTTTCAAAGTCATATCCTGCGTGGAGACCGAGCCATTTCCAAGAGAGCCCTCTCCATATCCGAAAGGCTAGTTTCGGGTCTCAAAGTTGGTTGAAAAATTTACCTTCGTCTTCTGTTTATTAGCTGAACATATTTATGAAGTTCTAACATTCTAGCATCGTTGTCGGGGATGAACTTGAACAAAGTTTCCCTGGGAGAACGACAAATTTTGCAGTTTGACCCCTGAGGGTAACAGAGGGACAAACATCCATACTGAATGAAACCCTTACCCTGAAGACTCCATTACAAACAAACCAGTATCTCCAAGTAGCACATTTCTAGAAACCTGGCTCCAAAGATGATTTATACCAGAGAGAATCCTAACCCAAACCCCTCGAAGCCTGTGTACGACCCCGAGAAGATTTTGCACAAGGCTAAAGAGTAATCACCAGACCCGTTCTACTACCTGGACAGAATCATGTCCTTTCCGAAAGATGGCACATAGAGCATTGATGACCCTGAGTTTGACGCATTCTTCGAGCAAACTCTGTTCAGGTCGAAGTCAGAAACCAGTTTGGAAAAGACTGTTTTCGACCCAAAAAAATTCCAAGCCCTAGTATCAAGTAATATCCCTCAGAATCTGGATCCTCCTAGGGCTATGGCCACCAGATTCTCTCCCCTCATCCTACCTACCCAATTGCATGACTTGCCTCAAAATTATAGCCGGAGGATCAGGCTCTACGATGCCGAGGGAAATGTTTCCGCTCAGAGGCACCTAGATTGGTTTAATGATTTCATCGACTTGGAGGAGGTGGACTACGCAGATGCAAAAATGAGGTTGTTTGCGTAAATCCTTGTGGGAGATGTAAGAAAATGGTTGAAATCCCTCCCACCTGCGAGCATTCGGGACTTCGTCGCATTCGAGATGTCGTTCCTAGATAAATGGGGAAACAAGAAAAACTCTTTTCTTCTACTGACATAATACAATAACATGAAGAAAGCATTGGAAGAGACGGTGTAGGAAGTCTCAGCCCATTTTTTGAAGGTGTACAACTTGATCCCTGCAGAAGTCAAGTTTTTCCCCGGTGTTGCACAGTTGCGGTACGCTGATTCCTTCGACAATGATTTCTCCCTGTTGTTAAGAGAAAGAAGATCAATGAATCTAGATTCTATAATGAGTAATTATGTCGAAGTCGAAGTAAACATGATGGCGTTGGGAAAAATAAAACCGAGTTTCAACCGAGGTGACAAGAGACCCCGGGGAGATGCACAACCATTAACGTCACGTTCCTCGGATGATAAATTCGACATGATGATGAATACCATGGAGAAGTTGATGGAGAGAATGTCCATGGGAAACAAACCTATTTCCCAAGAACAAAATGACCCACCTCCCAGGAATCAAAACCTCAGAAGGGGTCAAATCCCTCAGATTAGATAGAGAGAAAAAAAAGAGCAAAGGGATCAAGGTGACCAACAATGAGACCTCCTTTCTAGAACAACTATGTGGACGAGGATTTCAACCAGACATTCAATGACCAGATGCATTTTTGTGATGACCAAAACCCACGTGTGTTCTTGCAAAGAGCGAGCATGATCAATATATGAGCAGAAACAAAGACTTCATGCCAGAGGCGGATGATGATATGATACTCGAAACAAATGATGCGTCGCATTGGGAGACATAAGAGTTTAGGAAAGGTTATCAAAACTCCATCATGTAGTTCCATAAGAAGTACAACCTCCGGAGCAAATATGTTCCTACCGAGTCGTAACAAATGAACCCCATAAGGAAGCCTCCAGTGGATGGGACATACAATGCCAAGTCGAAGGAGGAGGTCCCCAAGAAAGCTCCAGAGTCAGGATGGGAGACAAGAAGAAAAGAGGTAGAGAAACTTGTCCCTCTTTCAATTTTGAACATGAGATGGCCAAAATAAAAATCTTTGTCCCGTTCAATGAACTTATTAGAAAGGGAGAGTATCAGGAACAAATCATTAAAATACTAAAAATGGGGGGGACCCTCGATACTCTGAATATTCAAGACAATCACCCCGCCATCCTTTTTGGTCTACGCATTGAAGAGACAAGCGATACCGAAGACGTCCCTCCTTTCTATGTCAGTCTGAAGATCCATGAAATGACCCTACATAACGCCATGCTGGATTATGGTGCGTCACACAACCTCATGCCGAAGTTGATCATGGATGAACTAGGTTTGGAGGTCACCAGGCCATATAAAGACCTTTTCTCCTTTGATTAGAGGAAATTCAAGTGTTTAGGCCTTATCAAAGACCTAGTTGTATCGTTGACTCAAATCCCCGCTAAGAACATGGTCATGGACATGGTCATCGCAGACATACCCCCAAATTTCGGCATGTTTCTCTCGAGGTCGTGGGCTGCGAAGTTGAAGGGCACATTGTAGATGGATATGTCGTACACCACTATCCCTATTTTTGGCCATGACAGAAGGCTGTACAAAGAAGTGTTGCTGAAATACATGGTAAGCAACAAGATGCAGTGACACAATCATCCCATATACATCGTCGAAACTAAGGTGGGTTATTTTATATTCTATAATGACTTGAGTTTCGAAGAGGAAGAACCGACCAACATCATAATAGCTGATGAGAAGACCACACGGGAAACAACATAATGCACCGACCCAAAAGACCGCGTGGAAAATAGGGTGTGGAACATAAGATTTGATGGCGCAGTCAACAGAGAAGGAGTTGGGGTCGGCATATGGGTGAGCCCCCCTGAAGTAAGCACAAATTTGTGCTCATATAAGCTCATGTTTGAATGCACTAACAACATGGCCGAGTATGAAGCACTAATATTGGGCTTACAAGTTCTGAAAGAATTCGGTGTGTAGAAGATAGTAGTGTGCAAAGATTTTGAGCTGATCATAAATCAAGTGAAGGGTGTATATCAGACCAAATACCCCAGGCTGAGAGTGTACAAGAATTTGGATTTGTACCTCCTCGAAGGATTCTCAGAGTGTGACCTATCTTCTATCCCTAGAGAGAAAAATTAGATCGTCAATGTGTTGGCCACCTTGGCCTCGATTTGTAAGATCCCCATCTTCCCAAACAAAAAATATGAAATCGAAGTCAAGCATAGGATGACAGTGCCTAATAATATCAAACACTGGCAGGTGTTTGATGATGAAAAATATGTGGAAATATTCCTCCTTATGAGCGACGAGTTTGCTAATACAAAGATTGACGAGGATTGTTGCGGAAATGAAGGTGAGAGCGCGGATGCACGCAGTAATGATGACCCTTGCCAAAACCAGATCACAGGAAGGGACATAATACAATTGAAGAATAATATTATTCCAAAGTGGTCGGTGCCGCTGGAAAAGATGTTTGACAAAAATGATGTGGCTAAGAACCCCAAGATCACCGCAAGAGAAGAAGACATGGAAGATTGCAACATCGGGGCTGAGGAGAACCTGAAGATGGTAAAATTATCCAAGACAATCAGTCCATAGGTCAAGAAGGACTATGTAAATATCATGAAATATATCTCAGACGTCTTTGCATGGAGCTATGATGACCTAAAAGTGTATGACAGGAAAGTGATCCAACATGTTATCCCTCTCAAGGAAGATTAGGAACCTTTCAAACAAAAGATGAGATGGATAAATCCCCTGTTGTTGCCGCTGATCGAGAAAGAGGTAAAGAATATTTTCGATGCTAAAATTATTGTTTCTTTGAGGTTCTCGAAATGGGTAGCTAATTTGGTACATGTAAGAAAGAAAAGCATCGAGATAAGACTATGTGTAGACTTCTGAAATTTAAATAAAGTATCTCTCAAGGACCCCTACCCTCTTCCTAAAATGGACTACATCCTGCAAAAAGTGGTGGGGTCCCAGAAGATGTCTATACTAGACGGGTTCTTAGGATATAATTAGATCATGGTCCACCCGAACGACAGAGAGAAAACAAATTTCACAACTCCATGGGGAACGTTCATGTATGCCAAGATGTCATTCAGCCTAATGAATGTTGGAGTCACTTTTTAGAGGGCCATGGACATTACGTTTTCCAATGAAAAGGGAAAATTCATTGTGATTTATCTGGACGACGTCACAGTGTACTCTGCCTCTGAAAAACAACATATCGAGCATTTGAAGAGATTTTTCCAGAAGTGCAAAAAATTCGGCATATCACTGAATCCAAAGAAGTCTCACTTCGCGGTGGAAGAAGGAAAATTGTTAGGGCACATAATTTCCAAGGAAGGAATTAAGATAGACCCCAACAGGGTTGAATGGATCCTAAATATCGGCACCCCGTGCAGTAAAAAGGAGGTGCAATCCTTCCTGGGAAAGGTAAACTTCTTGAGGATATTCATCCCAAACCTGGTAGAAATCATAAAACATATAACTTGCATGCTCAGGAAGGGAAACAAGATCAAGTGGAACTCGAAGGCCAAGAATTATTTTGAAGATATCAAAGTGGCACTGACTAAAGCTCCTATACTAGCCAACCCTGATTTTATGAAAGATTTACTCCTGTTTTCATTCACCTCAGAACACACTATTGCTGGTGTGTTGCTATAGAAAGATGAACATGATTTCGAAAAACCCATAGCTTATTTCAGTCGGACGTTGTGCGACGCTCCACTAAGGTATGACATTAATGGAAAAATAGGCATACACCTTAGTGAAATCCTTGAAAGAATTCAAGACATACATATTGCACTCCCATGTCATCGCTTGTGTACCCAACAGTTCAGTAAAAGATATCCTGACTCAACCTGACCCGAAAGGAAGGAGCGACAAGTGGATAGCGGCCATGTTAGAATACGATCTTGAAAAGAAGCCTATAAATCTGATCAAAGGTTAGGGTCTCACAAAGTTAATGGCACAGTTGGACTGTGACGATGTAGGAATGAATTTCATCGCTGATCTATCGCAATGCCCCCAAGAAGAAAAACCTGCGCTGGCACCTCAACAGTTCATTGATTTTCCATGGTACACAGACATCATCTATGNCAGGCCCCTCCAGGCGTGAGTCATACTAAGGCCATATTTCTCAAGCTTAAAGTGGTTAAGTTCTACATCCTAGACAACTCACTCTACTTGAAAGACCCCGTGGGAATATTGCTGAGCTGTTTGCTGGAAGACGATGCCAAGCGGGCAATACAAGAATTTCACAAAGGCGACTGTGGAGGGAACCACTATTAGAAGACCACTGTGCACAAAATATTGAGGGCGGGTTATTACTGGACTACAATTTTCACTGGCATATATAAGGAGGTCTCTATCTGCCACGAATGTCATATTTTCGACGGAAGAAGAATGCTGTAGCCCCTGCCACTAAAGTCGATCTCAGTCGAAGCACCTTTCATGTAGTGAGGTCTAGATTTCATAGGAGAGATAAATCCACCATCCTCTGCGCAACACAAATGGATACTCACGACCACTGACTATTTCCTGAAATGGATAGAGGCGATGCCCACGAAACAAGATATTGACGCAGTCATCATACAATTCTTCTAGATGAACATCTTGTCAAGGTTTGGGTGTCCCTTTAAGATCATTATAGATAATGTAGCCGCATTCAAGTCTAAGAGGATGGAGAAATTTTTCCAGGATTATAACATAACCTTCAGGCATTCCACGTTGTACTATCCACAAGGAAATGGGTTAGCATAATCCTCGAATTAGAGCCTGACCAGGTTCATCAGAAGACTCTTGCAAGAAAACAAGGGAGCCTGGCATAAAAATATTATCTACACGCTGTGGGAAGATCAGGTTACCACCAATAAGTCTATATCAATGTCGCCTTTCCAGATCATTTACGACGCGGACACAATTTTCCCTACTTCACTGGGACCCCCCGTCAAGAAGTTGTTGCAAGAATAGGAGGCTGAGCCAAATGTTGCATAGAGGAGAATTAATCAGCTAATTCACATGCAACAGGTGAGATAGCAGGTGTACAATCGATCACAACTCCATCAGGAGAAGATAAAGAAGGATTTTGACAAGCGTTTGAAGAAGGAAGATTTTCAGGTCGAAGATTTGATGCTAAGATGTGATGTGAGAAATGAAGGTAAAGGGAAGCACGAAAAGTTCGACCACCTTTGGAAAGGTCGTTTCAAAATCAACGCATACTGTGGAGACAATGCTTATTTCCTAGAAGAATTAGATGGAGAATGCCTTGGTTGGGGGCTTGTAAACGACAGGTTCCTCAAGCACTAATTAACAAAATAAAGGTTGTTTAAGCCATTTGTCATTCCATTTAAGTGTCAGTTTTAAGTCACGTTGTGACCCATGTGTCCAAACATGTGAAGTCAGGTACGTAGCACCGCGAGTTCGAAGTAAGCAAGTGGTCGGTTGGCCCTTGAAAATGGAAAGGGATGTTAGAGTCGAAACTTGTATAAGTGGTACGGGTATGTCTTTTCCAAGAGAGTCAAGTCCCGTTGAGAAACCAGTCTCTACGTGCCTAGGTCGAGTCAGTGGTTAATGGAAATCGCATTAGCAAGTAAAACAGTTATTATCAGTTCATCGTGAAAGCCGAGGGAATGAAAAATCGTGGTGTTCGTATCATGCATGCCCAACAAACCTTATCACATGTACCCTACACACAAGGATTTTCCATGGAAAACCTGCAACTCAAATTCGAACATCTCGTCGCCATGAATTCACTGTCCTCTAGCATGATTTCCTCTCTTGTTGAACTCATTATAAATCTCAGATGTTCGACACTCTGTCAAGTCGCAGAACTAGGCCCAAAATTTGTTTGCAATTCCCCTTGCCAGTCAAGATTGTTCAAAGTTTCCCCCCTGTTCATTTTTTGGATATACTGCACACATAATACACATTTGTCGTGCCATGGAGACCTCTTAGAGTGCAAGGAAAGGCACATGGAGTAGAAGAAATGCAAGGTTCGAGCCCCAAAAATAATGGGAGTCGTTCTCACCTGTGGCGGGCATCCCCAAAGACGTGAAAGGATCTATCCTTTTACCTACAGAGAAGACTAGATCAAATCACGCATAATCCAAAGCAGAGGGATTCGAACTGGAAGGGAATATAGTAGGATCCCCCTCTCCCCAAAAACAAATGCCTCGGGGAAGGGGTAGGCTGAGGAAGAACAAGGATACCATGGAAGTGCGAGTTTTAGAAGAGTCGCGGGCCATATTGGTAGCTGAAGAACTACTCATGCGCGCCATCTGACTAGAAAATGTTGGAGGATCAAGCCGCAAAAATAGGAGAAGAACAATGAGAGCATATATCACAGGAGTGAATGATCAAGAGCCATATCAACAATTGAAGCAGTCAAAGATGGCTATCACTGAACTCTATCAGGAAAACATGGAATTGAGGCGGTAGCTAGTGACAAAGACTACAGAAGCGTCAACAATGCATAGTCACGAAGGGAACGTGGCATGGTTGAAAATGTAGCTTAGAGAGGCATAGGACACCATTGTACAACTGCGAGAAGCACAAAGACTGGTGGAAGAAAGGCATACAGATCATCTCAGAGAAGGCAAAGCAGCTGAGAAGGAATCTCACATGGCTCTCGCCAACGCCCAGGAAAAACAGGTTTAGCAGGTGTTTGTTTCTACATCCGAAAATCATAAGACAAATCTTGGTAGTTTTGAAGGAGAAGTTTACCCAAAGAACTATAGCTTTTTTTATAACGGTCGTGACAATCAAACAACCGCTTGCTGTGCACTCTCCTCTAGCAAATGAGCATGTAACAAAAATCAGAGTCATTATAGCAGAAAAGAATCTCTTGAAAGACACCTATTCACTGGGACACCCGATCAAAGGGATACAACGACACATATTTCTTCGTATCAAAGCCTGACTGACGATCAAATTCCCGTGGAAAACTTGCAAACGGTCTCGAGTGAATAGACGTGATTATTGTCTATTTTTGGAAAGCACCATGCGAAGAGTCTCTAACGCATGCTGCTAAGGTTTCCTAGTTTAGGGTTAGCAGTTAGGAGGTAGGGTATCCCAAGAGGCACCCTTGTTTATATATTTCATCTTTTCAATGTAAGCCAGGTTGGTTGGAAAATTTGGTAGACGACAACTATTGTATGTAATTTGAGTTTTGATCAGAATTTAATGCAAAGGTCCTATAACTTGATGAAAAGATTCTAGTTGTAATAGTTGGATGTATTGTGCTTTCTTTCTCTACGTATGTGCTTCTTGTTATCTTTATTTCATATATTTTTCTGTCTATTTCGGAATGAAATTTCGAACCTGCAGATTCGATGTACAACGCCCCTTGTTCGCACCACTTAGAAAAAACATTTTCTTCTAAAGCTAACTCTGAATTTACCTGCAATGACGCTCCGAGTTACTTCCAGTATTTTCTCCCACCACACATTATGGTTTTACATTGAAGGTTGTTGCTCGCCTAGCCTTATTCTCTCGAGTCCAGTCACCAAGTCATTTGTCCCATCTTTTCCTCAGACTGGCCCGATAGCCCAAGTCTTACTTTCCTGCACCAATATAACCATAACCCATTATATCATAGGTGTTAAATCTAGCCATTGTTTTCAAAGTCATATCCTACACGAAGACCACTCCATTTCCGAGAGAGTCCTCTCCAGATCCGAAAGGCTAGTTTCGGGTCTCAAAGTTGGTTGAAAAAATTACCTTCGTTGTCTGTTTATCAGCCAAACAGATTTACGGAGTGCTAACAGTAAAAACCTCCTCTACCTAATCTTCTTCAGTTATCTTTGTTGGATAGTTGGTTGTCATTGATGTCAACCCTAGAAGAATAATCTACAAGAATCCATGTAAAGATGGCTAAGTGGTTAAGTGTTTGAGAAGCCTAAACATGTGGTCATGAAGCCCAAAGTTGTTTGAGGAAAAAGAGGATGAAGGTCATGGTACATGCATGCAAGACCCTCATAAACGGATAGTCCTCATCATGTCATTTCCAAGGGTAGGTGGTACACCACATGGTTTCTCACGATTGAGGAGTTATGTCCTCATGAAGTTGAAAGCCCCGAAGAATGGTTAAGAAGTCCCTAAATGGTTGTAACAAGAAGTTACAAGTCATTAATTAAAGGGTAAAACAATTGTAACAAGAAATAATGAGTTGAACCTAAAAGTTAAGAAGACCCTAAACTATTGCAACAAGAAGTTACAAGTAATTAATTAAAGGGAAAAACAATTGTAACAAGAAATAATGAGTTGACCTTAAAATCAGGAAAAAGGGTAAAACAATCATTAATTAAAAGGTAAAACAATTGTAATAAGAAATAATGAGTTGACCCTAAAATCAAGAAAAAGGGTAAAATAGTTACAAGTTAGCCCCAAAAGAAGTCACTTGAAAAGTATAAATACACATCAATAGTCTCTCATTCTTACACACAAGTTCATTGAATATCTATCTAGTGAACACTTGATCTATTGGAAAATTTGAGGTAGTGTCGAGGATGAGATAAAGCAAAGGGGATGTTTGTTCTAGGTTGCAACTAGGTATGATGATGCAACAAGCCTATTACAGAGTTAAAGGTATGTCTATATGCATTTTTTGAGGATTATGTAGTGGTGATGTTATGGTACATGCTTGAGGCATGTATTGATGACGTTGGTTCATGTTGACACACATCTTGGATTTTATGCCATATGTATGAAGCACATTCTTTGGTACTTGTTTTTGGCACATGGTTTATGGCATGATTGAGACATATCATGATCGTATGGTATATGTTTGGTACATGGTTTGAGGAATATCTATTGGGGAACATTATTGGTACATATATTAGATATATTGGCATATATCTTTGGCACATGTTTGAGATACATATCTTGATGATTTTATGGTACATGTTTGAGGGATACGTTGATATATGGTGAGAGATGATCTTGGTGATCTTGGCACATGATCTATGTGAGTGGATATGGTCTCGTTGATGGTGATCAGTGGTAGTGACAGGTTGATAGTTAGTATCAGTGGCAATGAAAGGTTGATTCTACACTTACATTTCAGGGCGGAAGGAAGGGGAAAGGAAAGGGGGTTGTAGCCTCCTTCCGGTTGGATCTAGAGAATACATGGAGTTGGAGATTCCTTCATGTTGTAGCCTATAAATCAGGGGGTCGTAGGCTCCCTCCGGTTGGATCTAGAGAACGGAGTCGTAGCTTCCTTTAGGTTGGAGCTTGTAAAATAAGGGGTTGGATCCTCATTCCAGTTGTAGCTAGATAATTCAAGGAGTTGTATATTCCTTCATGTTGGAGCCTCCTTCCAGTTGGTGCTAGAGAATTTGGAAGTTGGTGCTTCCTATGAATGTAATCTTTGATATATATAAGAAATTATTTCATGGTTTTCTCCCATTTTGGTTTCCATGTAAAACTTATTGTGCATTGTGTATGAAGTGATATATTGTTGAATGGTTATGCTTATGGTTATATGTTCATGAAATGTTAAATGCAATCATAAGTGGATGAAATTATTGATCAGTAGGGGATTTGAGCATACCATTGAGTTGGAGGAGGGGGCCAAACCTATGATCACACCACCCTATCGTCATCCTAGTAGGTTCAAGGATGAGATAGAGAAAGAAATTAAGGAATTTCTAGCGATGGGACACATTAGACCTAGAAATAGTCCATTCAATTCTTCATTTGTCTTAGTTCTGAAGAAGGATGGTACCATGGGGATGTGAATCGATTATCGGGCCTTCAAAAATAATACCATCAAGAACTAGTATCCTATCCCTCACATAGATGAGTTGATGGATGAACTGCATGGGGTAGTTTTCTTCTCAAAGATTGATCTATGCTCTGGATATCACCAGATCAACATCCAAGAGCATGACATAGAGAAGATGGCATGCAGATGCCACTTTGGTCATTTTGAGTTTCTAGTTATTCCATTTTGGCTAACCAACGCATCGACCACATTCTATTCTTGCATGAACCACATATTCGGGGATCAGTTGAGGAAATCGGTCTTTGTTTTCTTCGACAACATCTTGGTCTACAACAATACATGAAAACAACATATGAGGCACTTGGATGAGGTACTGCGCATCATGGAGACACAACAAATATACACCAAAGAGTCCAAGTGTGAGTTCATTATGATGAAGCTACTTTACTTGGGCAACATTATCAGTGCACATGGGGTACAGGTGCACTAAGAGAAGATCAAGGCCATTATGGATTGGCCAACACCCAAGAACATGACAGAGTTGAGGAGCTTCTTTGGGATATGAAACTATTAAAAGAGTTTTGTTAGGGGTTTTTCGCAGCTTGGATCACCACTTACACATCTCACCCATCATGGAGATTTCATCTAGACAGATGAGTCATAGAAATACTTTGATCACATAAAAGAAGGCATGGGCACATGTCCCATGTTAGCATTACCAAACTTCACTTTACCATTTGTATTAGAGTGTGATGCGATTGACGAGGGTATCAAGGCCATTTTGATGAAGGGAGGACACCCCATTGTGTTCGAGAGCGGGAAGCTCAATCAGCTCGAGAGGTTGTAATCCATTTATGAAAAGGAAATGATGGCAATCATGCATGCCTTGACCAAATTCAAACAATATTTGGTGGGTAGAAAATTCGTGGTCAAAACAAATCACAACAGCTTAAAGTATTTCCTTGAGTAGAAGGACCTCAATGAGCACCAACATAAATGGGTGACAAAGGTGTAGGCCTTTGAATTCAACATAGAGTATGTCAAAGGGAAGAAGAACATTGTGGTCGATGCGCTATCTAGGAGACCTGCAACATGTTCTTTGATGGATATTTTAGCAGATTGGAAATCCCACTTGTTAGTGGAATATTCCAAGAACAAGTTCGCTTGGGAGGTTTTGGATGGACAGGTTCAAAATGACATGTATAGGGTCATTGATGATGTCATATTCTACAAGGACAGAGTCTACTTAGTACCATATTCAGGACTCAAGAAGAATATCATCGCGACAACTCATGATTCACCACTCGCAGGCCATCAGGGGTTTCTCAAAACCTATAGGAAGATTAGAGAGAGGTTCTCATGGAAGGGCCTGGAACACGACGTTATGAGGTACATCAGTGAATGTGTGACTTGTTAGTAAAACAAGTTAGATCATACACTTCCACCGGGGCTACTTCATCCAGTTCCCATTCTGGAGTAGAAATGGGAGAGCATATCGATGGAATTCATCACATGCCTACCCAAGGTCCAGGGTAAGGACTGCATCTATGTAGTGGTTGACAAATTGACCAAGTTTGTGCACTTCTATGCCATACCGACAGAGTTCAGGTAGTCGATTTATTATTCATGGAGGTATTTAGACTTCATGGGTTGCTGAGGAACATCATCAATGATAGGGATAGTCGGTTTATTGGGACATTCTAGAGGGAGTTTTTTAGATTGGCAGGGACATATTTGATACCCAACACCAGCTATCACCCATAGACAGATGGGAAAACTGAGATAGTCCACAAGTGGGTTGAGGGATATTTGAGGAACTATGTGGGTGGATAACAGAGAACATGGGTCAGATGGCTACATCTAGGAGAGAATTGCTACAACACCACTTTCCACATGTCCATTGGCATGACACCCTTCTGAGAATTGTACAGTTATGATGCTCCCACTTTGGTAGAATTGGTTTTCGAGGAGAGAAAAACTCCCAAATCCAAGGATTGGATCACCGAGAGTCAGGAGATTCTCAAGTTGCTAAAAGAGAACTTGTAGATAGCACATAATCAACAAAAGATGAGTGTGAATAGGCACATGATAGAGCACAACTTTGAGGTTGGGGATTTGTTTTTTTTGAGACTCCAACCTTACAGACAATCATCTCTGAAGAAGAGTGGGGACGAGAAGCTCAAACCTAGATTTTATGGACCTTACAGAATCATGCACCAGGTAGGTGAGGTTGCTCATGAGCTAGAGATTCCAGAGGGGAGAAAGATTCATAACATGTTCCACGTATCTTGCCTCAAGAAGGTAGTGGGACAATTCATCAACACATAAGAGGAGATTGCACCATTAGATGAGGAGGGGAAGTTGGAGCTAGTGTTGGAGGAGGTGCTCAAGTAGAGAGAGAATAGATTGAGGAGCAAGGTCATCAGGGAGTGCTTGGTTAGATGGAGTGGACTTCAAGTGGAGGATGCCACATGGGAGGGAGAGAATATTTTGTAGCATCCAGGATTGATGTTGCTTGATGACAAGCAATCTCAGGAAGGGAGGACTGTGATGTCCCGTTACCAAGAGTAGGCCAGCAGGGAGTGACTTAGTAGTCTATTTGTTCCCGTAGACTATAGTCAGGAACAAACATGGAACAAGAGGATAAATAAGGGGTGAATTAGTGGCTAAACAATTAATTAAGCCAAAAATCATAGGAAAAGTCACTTAAGCTAAAGTCAACGGAGAAATAGAAGGAAAAGGTATTGAGGGGGACACTTAATTAATTAATTACTCACCTTAGGAGGAAAACTGCCTAACTTAAGTGATGTCAATGGATAATTATATCGGGAAGAGTATAAAGGGAGGAATTCGACCTAATTCCTCATTATGTTATGATTTGATGTTGAGAGAGTTTCCAAAGGAGGAGGAGAATCAACCTTCTATTGTTTTGTGGATTTCTGGAGGAAACCACCACCTTGATCGGTTTCAGGGTTGAGAGACACACCCTAGCCTATCGAAGATACCATCCAAGTATTTCACAATGCTATTTAGGAGTATCTAGTTTGCAATGATTGCGTAGCTCAACTGGTGAGGGTGCAAGGGTTAGAGAGGGTTTTTGTGTAGCTGCACAAGACCAGAGATTATCTTGCAGATTCCTCCTGACCCAGTTGAGTACTATCCGGGGCACATCTTTTGAGCCACCATTCATAAAAATCTCAGAGTGGAATCTCTTAGTGCGCAACAGACAGCCAGAAAGTTTGCATCTCTTGAGGAGGGGCATTTGGGGTTCTAGAGGGAGTTTCGGATCAGTTCCAAGGAAATCCTTTCGACCTAGTACAACATTAGCCAAGGCGCACATTTTGAGATATATAGCAGCATATTATGTTGGTGGAATCACTAGGGCACAATCATAAAGCCCAGGAGGTAAGCAACCCCCCATGGGATGACATCCATAGATTCTGGGATCCGATATTCAGTCCGTCAGTCATCAGTAGTATCCTAGAGGCCAGGGTGCTCAGTTTGGGACAGTTTCTAGGTGATTCTGTTGAGTATAGCCACCAGGGAGAGTTTTCCAGAGTTTGCAACAGTTGCCGTGAGTTTCTGTATTTACATATTTTCCCGATCTACCCATGCATGTGCATATATTCCTTCATCTTTTGATCACATGTATTTTGTATTAGTTGCTTGTATTCTAGTGACGATCCATGAGATCTAGCTAACGATTTTTATCTTCTTTCAACATATCATTGTATTTCCTTCTTTTTTTCCCCTCATAATACATATGAATGAGATTGTGTTTGTTCCTTATTCTATATGCATGATATATTCTTCTTAAACATTAATTGAATGAAACACACATGCGAAAATCACCAAGCATGTTAAAACGTTAATTCAAACGCATTCATAAACCACCATAGTATCAGATAAGACAATGGATCTGTCATTTTAACAGTGTTTACTAGACTAGACGAGTTAGGAACATTACGGTGGAAACAAAGCTTTCTTCCTGCTAGCTTGTGAAGAAAGTACTTCTCATGACCCCATGATTCTGGGAATAGGTGAAGAATACCCAAAGGGCCAAGGACATATTGGGGATGAGTACATTTAGTACCGTAGAGGTCATAGCATAGACCAGAGAGACAGGAGTTGAAGGGAATACACTCCCTTCCACACTCAGTCCGATACAGAGCCATAGTTAGAGGACATAGAGCATATCATCTCTGACATAGAGGCAGAGATAGAGAGGAGTATGGGTGAAAAACGAGAGACTCCAGAGGATATTGGGAAAATCCCTGAGACACCGTCATATAGTACGTAGGCAATCTTGAATGAAATAGCCAGAGGACAACGAGACATGATGAACACCATAGCATAGATGGCCATTGGTACACAAATGATCCATCATAGAGTGAGCATTATAGGTTCCAATGTCGTAGGAGGAGTGAGTGGTTCAGGAGGACACCAAGGAGGTGGGTCCAGTGGCTCCAGTGGATCTCAGGGTAGAGCGAGTGCACACCCTTCACCTATTTGTGCCTATACATCATCTGGGAGGATTACCTGACCTTTATATTCATAGTTCCAAGGAGAACAGTCATTGGGATAGCTAGGGCATGTTGAAAAATATCTAGTTCATGGAACAATAGTGCCACGAGATCCATTCAGAGAGTACAAGAGAGATTACTTGGCACTAGGACCACATTTCCATGCAAACATGAGTTTTCTATACTGTTGTTTGATCAGGTATCAAAATAGACCCCAGGGGGCACAAAGGGTTAATTGGAAAACTCACAACATAGATTTCATCAAGAAAGTGGGAAAGCTAAACATTCCTACTTTCGACGGATCATCAAGATGCTTAGCTCATGCATGGGTACAAAAGCTTGACACATACGTCAATCTTAACCCAATGACAGAATCAGAGGCTATCAATTTTTCCACTTTTCACTTGGATGGGGAGGCCCATGAGTGGTGGTACCATGGGCTGATGACCTTGGGTCATAGCCACATTACTTCATACTTGGAGTTCATTGAGAGATTCATGGAGATATTTGACAGGAGATATCTAGAGCTCCATTTAAGAGATCTTATGCAGTTGAGACAAACAGGACCAGTCGAGACCTTCATCACAGACTTCCATCAGAAGGAAATGGTCGTATTCAATATATCAGAGCACAAAATGGTGATGTTGTTCACTAAGGCATTGACAGAGACATTGAGGGGTTGGGTTAAGGATTTCAAGACTCACACCCCATAGGAGGCCATTGTGTGCATGAGAGACATGGGCAACTCAACACTGAAGCCCAAAGCCGTCACCAAAACCTTTGTACCACAGAGAGACAGGGATCAGAGAAATCCTCAAAGGGAATGGAAGGGTAAGCCCAAGTTGGACGATGACACCAGACGATATTTGATGATGAAGAATTTATGCTTCTCTTGCAGAGACCCTTGGGTTCCATGCCACAGGTGCATGTGAAAGGGAGGAGGAGCAGGATAGTGGATCCATTATCTCAGAGGAGGATCCATTACAGGAAGAGGAGAAGCCCCCATGGAGACCACCAACATCAGTAGCGACCCACCCACCGGTAGCACCACAACCTCCTAAGAAGGATAACATAAGAAAATTGACAAAGGGAGGAGTCATAGAGACCCTTTCTGGTGTTCCCAGGTATGACACCCTCCAGATCAGAGGGACTATTCATAGATAGTGGCCAATTTCCCTAATCGATGGTGGGTCCACCAACAAATTCATTGATGCTTCATTGGTATCAAGATAGACACTTCAGACAGAGGATTTTGAGGGATTCAATGTTGCAGTAGCAGATGGCCATACAGTGGAGTGTCTTGACAGAGTCCCAGACTTAGAGATAAAGTTAGGTAACTACACAACGAGAGACACATTTTATGTAGTTGACCTATCTAACACAAATGTGGTATTGGGAGTCCACTGGTTGATCACATTGGGAAAAATCATCACTAACTACCAAACCTTGGAGATACGGTTCATATATAGTGACGGCAAGAGGATTGTTCTCAGGGCCATGTCGATAGGGGCACCCTAGACAGTTTTAGCCAAGAGGATGGAGAGGATATTCCATCATGGGGAGGTAGCATATGATGCAGAGTGCTTAATCACTTTGCAGAAGGATTCAAAGGGTTGACAGTAGTATCAAACAAAGATCAAGAACTTGTTGGGATGACATCAACATGTTTTTGGCTCAATTCCATCAGGGAGGCCACCAGATAGGGGGTTTGAGCACACCATTGAGTTGGAGGAGGGGGAAAAAACTATGATCACACCACCCTATCATCATCCTATGAGGTTCAAGGATGAGATAGAGAAAGAAATTAAGGAATTGCTAGCGATGGGACACATCAGACCTAACAATAGTCCATTCGTTTGTTCAGTTGTCTTATTTCTGAAGAAGGATGGTACCATGAGGATGTGCATCGATTACCGACCTTGAACAAGGGGAACATCAAGAACTGATATCTTATCCCTCACATAGATGAGTTGATGGATGAACTGGATGGGGCATTTTTCTTCTCGAAGATTAATCTACGCTCTAGATATCATCAGATCAGTATCCGAGAGAAGGACATAGATAAGATGACATTCAGATGCAACTTTGGTCATTTTGAGTTTCTGGTTATGCCATTTGGGATAACTAACACACTGACCACATTCTAGTCTTGCATGAACCACATATTCAAGGATTAGTTGAGAAAATCGGTCTTGGTTTTCTTCGACAACATCTTGGTCTACAATAATACATGACAACAACATATGAGGCACTTGGATGAGGTACTGAGCATCATGGAGACACAACCACTATACTCCAAAGTGTCCAAGTGTGATTCGATATGACATAGCTACTTTACTTGGGCCACATTATCAATGCATAGGGGGGTACAGGTGCACCAGGAGAAGATCACAACCATTCTGGATTGGTCAACGCCCAAGAATTTGACAGAGTTGAGGAGATTCTTTGGGCTATGCAACTATTATAGGAGGTTTGTCAGGGGTTTTTCTCAGCTTGGAGCACCACTTACAAATATCACCTGACATGGGGCTTTCATCTGGACCGATGAGTCACATAAAGCTTTTGATCACATGAAGGAATCCATGGGCACATGTCCCGTGTTAGTATTACCAGACTTCACTTTACCGTTTGTATTAGAGTGTGATGCATTCGACAAGGGTATTGGGGAATTTTTGATGTAGGGAGGAAACCCCATTGTGTTTGAGAGTAGGAAGTTCAGTTATCCAGAGAGGTTGTACTCCATTTATGACAAGGAAACACTGACAATGATGCATGCCTTGACCAAATTCAGACAATATTTGGTGGGTAGCAAATTCGTGGTCAAAACAAATCACAACAACTTAAAGTATTTCCTTGAGAAGAAGGACCTCAATGAGCACCAACATAAATGGGTGACAAAGGTGCAGACCTTCGAATTCAACATAGAGTATTTCAAAGGGAAGAATAACATTGTGGCCAATGCGCTATCTAGGAGACCCGCAACATGTTCTTTGATGGAGATTTCAACAGATTGGAAATCCCACTTGCTAGTGGAATATTCCAAGAACAAGTTCGCTTGTGAGGTTTTGGATGGACAGGTTCAGGATGACATGTATAGGGTCACTGATGATTTCATATTCTACAAGGACAAAGTCTACTTAGTACCATATTCAGGACTCAAGAAGAATATCATCGCGACAATTCATGATTCACCACTAGCAGGCCATCAGGGGTTTTTCAAAACCTATAGGAAGATTAGAGAGAGGTTCTCATGGAAGGGCCTAAAACATGACATTATGAGGTACATCAGTGGATGTGTGACTTGTCAGAAAAACAAGTTAGAGCATACAATTCCAGTGGGGCTACTTCAGCCACTTCCCATTCTGGAGAAAAAATGGGAGAGCATTTCGATGGAATTCATCACATGCCTACCCAAGGTCCAGGGTAAGGAATGCATCTATGTAGTGGTAAACAGATTAAACAAGTTTGTGAACTTCTATGCCATACCAATAGAGTACAAAGCAGTTCAGGTAGCCAAGTTATTTTTCAAGGAGGTCTTCAGACTTCATGGGTTGTTGAGGAACATCATTAGTGACAGGGACAGTCGATTTATTGGGACATTCTGGAGGGATTTTTTAAGATTGGTGGGGACATAGTTGACACCCAACACCAGCTATCACCCTCAGACAAATGGGTAGACCGAGATAGTCAACAAGTGGGTTGAGGGATATTTGAGGAACTATGTGAGTGGACAACATAAAACATGGGTAAGATGGCTACATCTAGGAGAGCATTGCTACAACACCACTTTCCACGTGTCCATTGACATGACACCCTTCCAAGCATTGTATGGTTATGATGCTCCCACTTTGGTAGACTTGGTTTTCGGGGAGAGAAGAGCTCCCAAATCCAAGGATTGGATCACCGAGAGTCAGGAGATTCTCAAGTTTCTAAAAGAGAACATGTAGACAACATAGACTCGACAGAAGATGAGTGCGGACAAGCACATGATAAAGAGCAACTTTGAGGTTGGGGATTTGGTTTTCTTGAGATTCCAACCTTACAGAAAATCATCTCTGAAGAAGAGTGGGACCAAGAAGCTCAAGCCCAAATTTTATGGACCTTACAGGATCATGCGTCAGGTAAGCGAGTTTTCTTATGAGCTAGAGATTCCAGAGGGGAGCAAGATTCATAACGTTTTCGACGTATCTTGCCACAAGAATACGGTGGGACAATTCATCAGCACATTGGAGGAGATTCCACCATTGGATGAGGTGGGGCAGTTGGAGCTAGTGTCGGAGGAGGTGCTCGAGTAGAGAGAGTACAGATTGAGGAGCAGGGTCATCAGGGAGTGCTTAGTTAGATGGAGGGGACTTCAAGTGGAGGATGCCACATGGGAGGGAGAGCATATTTTGCAGCACCCAAGATTGATGTTGCTTGAGGACAAGCAATCTTGGGAATGGAGGAATGTGATGTCTCATTCCAAGAGTAGGCCAACAGGGAGTGACTTAGTAGTCTATTTGTTCCCGTAGACCATAATCAGGCACACACAGGGAAAAATAGGAGAAATAAGGGGTGAATTAGTGGCTAAACGATTAATTAATCCAAAAAGCATAGGAAAAGTCACTTAAGCTAAAGTCAATGGAGAAATAGAAAGAAAAGGTGTTGAGGGGGAGACTTAATTATTTAATTGCTCACCCTAGGAGGAAAAGCACGTAGCTTAAGTGATGTAAAAGGAGAATTAGATTGGGAAGAGTATAAAGGGGGGAATTCAAACTAATTCTTCATTATGTTATGATTTGATGCTCAGAGAGTTTCCATAGGAGGAGAATTGACATTCTATTGTTTTGTGGATTTATGGAGGAAACCACCACCTTGATCGGTTTCGGTGTTGAGATACATGCCCTAGCCTATCAAAGATACCATCCAGGTATTTCACTATGCTATTTAAGAGTATCCAATTTGTAGTGATTGCGCAGCTCAACAAGTGAGGGCGCAAGGGTTAGAAAGAGTTTTTGTGTAGTTGCACGAGACCAGAGATAATATTGCAGATTCCTCCCAACCCAGTTGAGGACTAGCCATGGCACATCTTTTGAGTCACCATTCATCAGATTCTGACGATGGAATCTCTCAGTGCGCAGCTCTTGAGGAGGGACATTTGGGTTTCCAGAGGGAGTTCTGGATCAGATCTGAGGAAATCCTTCTGACACAATACAACATTGTCCAAGGTGCACATTTCGATATATATAACATCATATTTCATCGGTGGAAACACTAGGGCGCACTCATAAATCCCATGAGATGCACAACCCACCAGGGGATGACATCTAGAGCTTCCAGGATCTGATCTTTATTCCGCCAGTCATCAGTAGCAGCCTAGAGGCCAGGACGCTCAGTTTGGGATAGTTTCCAAGTAATTTTGTTGAGTATAGCTACCGAGGAGAGTTTTCTAGAGTTTGCAGCAGTTGTCGTGAGTGTCCATAACTGCATCTTTTTCCAATCTATCCATGCATGCATAGATCTTCCTTCACCTTCTGATCACAGGTATTTTGTATTAGTTTCTTGTATTCCAGTGATGATCCACGTGATCTAGCTATCAAGTTTTATCTTTTTTCAGCATATCATTGTATTTCCTGCTTTTTCTTCCTCATAATACATATGAATGAGATGGTGTATGTTCCTTATTCTATATGCATCGTATATTCTGCTTAAACATTAATTGAATGAAACACACATGTGAAAATCACCAAGCATGTTAAAACATCAATTCAAACGCATCTAGAAACCCCTATAGTATCAGATCAGACAGTGGATTTGTCATTTTAACAATGTTTACTAGACTATCCGAGTTAGGAACATTACACACTGCAAGGTAGGAATTCCTAATTGGCTTAGGAAGAGGTCCTCACAGATAAGGGAGTGTCAGGTAATATAGCTCTATGATATACGTGTGGGGTCCAACAATAGTACTCGAACCAATATCTCAGGGCACTAACTAAGGAGGCTTGACCATGCCCTTAGTCGTATTATCTGACTACCTAGGTACTAGAGAGTGATCTCCCCGAGTACCATTCTTGATGTTCTATAGAAGCAAGACGACCAAATGGTTTACTCGCTTGGTCTCAGGATTCTAGAGGGTCTCCCGATATACGTCAATTACATGGGATCTCAAACCTGTAGTAGTATTGTCTAATGTGAAACCGTTTGAAAGGGGCCTTCTGATATACTCTAGGTACGTGGAAGAACCACACTATCCCTGGGTTGTAGCACTGACAAGTAACGACAACTCCCACGTTTAGAGACGTCGTAATAAGTATGTACTTAAAAGTTCATAAGATTCTCCCAAATTTATGTGATACTCCTTTTATCCCACTTTATTCCACTTTTTGAATCACCCCAATTGGATCTTATAGTCAAAAGATATGCAAGTTTCCAAAAAAAAGAAAAACACACCTTTTAAAACCCTAATTTGGAGATTGTTTTGTTTGCCAACCTTTCTTCTGTTGTAGCTCTACAATTTCGGCCCTTCTAAGTCTATATTTTTTGCATGAGGTATCATGATGTGTCTTCTATCCAACCCCATAGGTTATACCAAGATTGGATTCTCCAAGAGAATTTGATGATAACTTTCCCAAGATGTGTTGATTGTTTCCCTTTCAAGAGAGCGAACTTGTATGGTCTGTCATGTGTCACTGTCTTCACTTCAGAACTTGAAATTTGCACCAGTAAAAATTCGGTCTATACCCTAACCAATGGTATAGGTATCACTCAATTTGGAGGTCTATAGCTTCAGATATAACAGGTTTCCCAAGAACACTTATTTTAGACTAAAATCTGGACCAACCAAAAACCCTAATTTCCTCATAGAATAAATTTTAGAGTAAAACAAATCAAGGGATGAAATTTGTACACAAGATACTTCACTATTCCACCTTCGTACTGTAAAAATTTCAGAACATGAAACCAATCCCCAAAAGATTGGGAGCGGAAATTCCAAGAAGACCTATTTCAGACTAGTTTAAGGACTAGTCAAAATCCCTAACTTGAACATAATGTATCTCCAAAAATATAACGAACCAAGATCTGAAATTTCGACCCAAGTTAGCTATATCTGTCTCCTATACACCATATAAATTTCAGATCTGGAAACCTTCCAGAAAAAAAATTGTAGCGAAAATTCCAGGAAGACATGTTTTGAAGAAGCCAGTCTCGATGATTGCCTAGCTCTGATACCAAATGTTAAGAGCCAAATATCAAAATAGCATAAAAACCTCAGAATAAGTACCACACACCTTGAAAATGAGATAAATTCATATAATAAGCCTCTTCAAGGGGGAAACCCCCTTATACATTACATGAATTCACAAATATCAAATGATTCCAAATGAAAATGTCTCCTTGGTATATATAAGAGACTAGGAGGTACAAATACAACTAATGGACCCAAGCCGTTATAAATAAAATAACAATACTAATGTAACATGCCCTAATTAAGGGGTAATGTGCTATGATTTAGGGCTTAACATTGCTACCCCTCTTGATCTAATTCATGATTGCAGTCACAATCAAACCTACTTGTGTTGCCATTAATCTTTATCGTGCACATCGTACCAACTTGTTTACTTTTCATTTATTGGTTCTATGACTAAACCGTGATCGTGAAAGCACCATTTAGCATCATATGGGTTAACCACAACACCAATTGGTCTTGCACTGGCTCTGAAATGTATCTTGAAGGAAAATTGGTCACCTCGACTCCTAAACAATACGCTATGAACGTCAGTTGGTTGTTTTGGTGGATCGATAATTTCATGCTACTGACACATCACCACAACATCAATGGATGAACTAAGATCCTATACACCACAGATGACACAAGGAATTACATAATCAATTTTGAGTGAAGAAGCATTGAAAGCGAGACCCAAACTTTCATTAAAAAACACCTTTGAGCATAATTTTTCAGCATCCATCAAAGTGAATTTTTTATCCATGAAACACTGAAATATGATGTTCATATGATTTTCAACATTATGATTCCAATGCAAATCATGGAATCGAAATCCAAAACCCAAAAGTTTCAAAATCATCTCTAAGAATTTCTCGCCTGAACCGGCCCCACTTATCGTTACACACATGAAATGCTTGTATGGCACGGTTAGATGGATCGTCAGAAGCACCTCTCCGCGTTCTTCACAACACAAAATACGATAATCCAATTCAACTTTGTATGAGCAAGTTATGAAGTTTTAAATATTTAAAACATTTTCCAAGGGTGTTAGCATAGATCTGATTTTCGCCTCCACGCAAAAAAAAAAATGCCTTCTGTAAAAGGTTTGTGTTTCACAAGATTGTTTTAAAGTTAAACAATTTTAAATTTAAATAATTTAAATTTAATCTAAATAAAAAATTGTTTAGGTTCAAAATGCATGCGTCATCGCTGGTCTCCCAACATTTTTTTTCCACGTCTAGGTCAAGCATGCACTAGGGGGAAGCAAAGGGAATCGCAGGCGTGTGCGTTAAGAAGAAAAACAGCTGAAAGATAGCTAACCCACAACAATATGAAACATGAAAACGCAAATGTCACACAAATGTTAAAAGTGAATTCTTTAAGTTAGAATTTTATGTAACCATGTAGGAATGAATCGATAACTTTTCAATTGTTTTTTATTTTTAAATTAAATGTTTAGATAACTATAAATGATTTATTGTGAATTAGATGAATTGATGTAACACTTATAAATTTATAATTTTTTTTTTGTTTTAAACATTGATAAATTTGAGTCAATCATGTCACGATTAACCCTAAATATGATATGGGATAAACACCTACCCCTTAAAGTTTATTATTATTTATTTGGGAATACAATGTTTCTCCTTTAGTTCTAACACTCAGGTCTATATCTAGACCTTACACTAGTGAACCAACAAAGTAGGGATATGTATGCCTAAATAATTTCTTACAATCATATGTCCATTTACATGTGATACATATCAAAAACTTAATAAAAAAATTCTTCTTGAAGACACTATCATTGTGTATTTTTGGAAGTCTCCATTCATCATAATGGACTCCTAACCATGACACAAAAGTCTTGCATGAGCCAGGTCGTATGTACACATCCTTGAGTTCTTATCTTAAATAAGAAAAAACATAAACATATCTTCGCCTTGAACTTTCCAATGTAAATTTACACTTGCCAATGCACACAAACACCACACAAAGATACTAACATAGGAAACACAACTTCCCCTAATACAACTTGTACATAGTTTCGAATCCAAACTCCCCTCAACAACACCATTATTTATTCCCATTGCAATCTCATGACCCATCACCTCAAACAACTCCCATAGGATTGGCTTGGGAAATCCCTTTTCTTAATACCCCTCTTTCCGTCCATCTGGAGCTTTCATAACTTGGGCTCATGAGTGTGGGGAAGGAGCAACAAACGATTTTACTAGGACCTTCCCTTTGCTCTCCTATCTAGCTATTTAAAATGAGGGATTTATTTTTTTATTTAATCAAAAGGGGTTGTAGGATCTATATTCATGGAATCGGCTTATATTTAATCAGTCACTCATATGTGGTTCAATGTGGTGAGTGTGGATTGAACACACGACCTTCATATCTTTAGTCTAACGCTATCCAAACGGATTCCTTATGCCTGGAATGTGGTGTAATTGAAACAGTATCATCCGAATTCCAAGCCAAGCTATTCCTTCTACCTCAAAATGTGTTATAATTGAGACTTTTAAAATAACCTGCTGATTATTCTGGAGGTATAAGTAGACTTTTAAAATAAATTAGTATTGCAACAAAATAAATTGATTGTCGTAGAACTCTCAACATGCCACTTGTTTTTTGTAGAACTCTCAACATGCCATTGTTGTTTGTTGACTGCTGCACACTAAACAAATGCCATTGTCTATTGATTGATGCACACTAAACAAAAGCTGGTGTTATGACATTCAAATCCATGAAACACAAAATGGAGTGGAGATGCATGGTATCGAACCCCGTACCTCTCGCATGCAAAGCGAGCGCTCTATCGTTTGAGCTACATCCCGAGGTGGCGTTTATATTTCTGTTACATTAGTTAAAGATATCCGCATACGCCACACATTTCTCCATCCTTATAGTACTTTGTTGCATGAACGTATCAACGACCAAAATTTTGAGGACGTGAAACAAACTTGTAAGGTAAATTCATTATGCATGCACATTATTCATGTAAATTTATAGGGTTCTATTTTTTCACTTATACATTTTCAATATGGTTTTATTATAATAATAATAAATTATTTTTAAAGTTATAATGAAGCTAAATACCAAATTGGTATATGAAATCTTATGTTTGTGGGATAAAGGATTCTCTCCGTATAGGGATTTGATTTCTAAAGTTTACTAAGTTATACATATTCTACTTCTCTACTTTTAAACTTTTAACCTCCAATTAAAAAAACACTTACTCTTAACTATTATGCTAATCAACTCTAAACCATTATATTAAGAGAGTTATGCAACTTCATCTTTATTAACATTATCAATCTTTTGTACCTTATAACCATTATTCCAAAAAAAACAAAAAATATTATGTTTAATTATTAAATTTTTAAGTTCAAATTTAATCGACATTTTTTTTACAATTCATTAAAGCATAGGTTAACAAGCTCTAAACACATATTCCAAAAGCAAAGAAAGTATCATGTAATTATTATATTTTTGAGATTGAATTTAGTTTAAATCAAAATATATGTTAACAAGCTCTAAACCTCTATCTTGCAAGGTTTGTCCAAATATATAGGTTAACAAGCTCTAACCTCTGTCTTGCAAGGTTTGTCCAAAGATATATATATTAACAAGCTCTAAACCTTTATCTTGCAAGGTTTGTCCAACTTGATTTTTTTAACATTATCATTCTTTCATGTTTAAAGTTATTATTTAAAAAAAAAAATACCATGGAACTATTAAAACCTAATTCGTTCATTTAGATATAATTGAAATTTATATTATATTTAATAAAAAACATGTTAAAAACTCTAAACATTTACTTTACAATATTTGTTCAACTTGATCTTAGTTGAATATCATAATTTTTGTGCCTTCAAAAATATTACTTCTTGAAAAGAAAACAAATATCATGTAAACATTAAAGGTCAATTCCTCATGAATTTTTGTTATACTCAAAAGTAATAAAATTGATAACCAACTTTAAACCTCTATCTTAAGGGTTTTTCCCAACTCAATCTTCATTAATCATCATTAATATTAGATAAATGGATTTTCTACTAGCAACGTGGCCACAATGATTAGCATAGATTCTACTAAGTTTTAACATTCTGCTATGTCCATATTGCTCTACAAACTTCATAATCACCTTCAATCCTATAATTTCAAGACATGATAGAGTGCATACAATTACTCAATATCTCACTTAGTTCAATGCACTAGTTTTGTGTTGTGCAACACAACAATATAGAAAGAACATCCCCACTCCCCACCACATACCCTTTTGGAGGGCGAGGGTGTGGCATCACAACAACACAAGAAACACACCACCCTCTAAGAGGAAGGGTGGTGAGGGATGAAGGTGTATTTTTTGTATTGTATAACACAACCACGAGGGATTCATTTGTTGACCAATATCTTATCACATCCATTCATAAAGGGGCTTTTAAAATTGTGAAAAATAAAGTCAATGTCTTGTTTCATATTAAAGGGGGGGAGATATTTTTTAATTGAGTAAGGATATATGTATTTTTTTATTTTTTTTTGGGGGGTCGGGGGTGGGTTGTTATACACATTGTTCAAGGATTTTTGGTCTGAAAACATGATGCCTACACATAGGAAAGATAAACAAAGTTGCACTAAAAAAATGATCAGATCTAGTCAAGAAATTGATTTGGGATAAATAAGTCAGTCTACATGAAAAATAGTCTCCAATAGATAAACCAAATTTGCCATCATTGTGCTCACATAGATTTCAAATGGATTGCATTAAGCTCATGGTAGTTGTTTATGGCGTAACACTACCAAATATGTGGATGAGAGGGTTTGATCTATTACAAGGTTTCAATTCATTTATAATAGAATTTATTGTTACACATTTTATTGTTATTACTTCACACCTGAAGAATGGTATATCTATCATTATTACCATCCAAACACATATCAAATGAAGGAATACTCTCTGAAAAATTAATCAACAAAGGTCCATGTCTTAGCATGGATTGGAGAAGGCACTAGGATTAATAATTTATCAGTAACAAAATGTGTAGATTCCTTGTTCACCCTATTAGATTTGTAGTATTTTTGCCTATTTTTTAGGTTTCTTGCCTCATGACACATATAGAAGAAAATATTCACGGTGTTGCTAAAGTAGGAAATTTTCCTAGTCATATTGGCATGGACCCTTTAGTCCATTTTAAGGGATTTAACTTCAACATGTAAGAAAATGTCAACTATTTACTAAAGACTAAGTTACAGAGTCTAATTAACTCTTTTCAACATCAAAATATAGGTATGTGGAAAATTTATATATTGAAATTGAGGATTAACTAGCATTGACTATGTTTTATAAGTAGACCTTAAAGTTTTCTAGCACCAACTAAGATCGTAGTATTTTTAATTTATTCTAGTGCATTCCTTGTATTATAAGAGTAACACATATGATTCATATGCCCCTCTTACAACATAATATATATTTTCTTGTTTGGGAAAAGTGATGCTTATGTTAATATATGAAAAAACATAACACAATGATCGAGTACAAAGAATAAATGACTCACTTCTATCTAAAAGACAAAAATAATACCCCTAGGTTAGATCAAGTACTGAGATGACAATCTCTTGCACATGTCCTAATGAGAGTGCTTTTGAGGTTGAATGATAAGAAAACATGAAAGGGTTTGTGGGAAATTCATTGCAAAGATAAACTTGATAGATAGATAGATACAAAATGTTTCTTAAAATGTCAATAGACCAAAGATTTAAAGGATGAAAAGTTATGACTTGAGGCAGTTCTCATTTCTAGGTCTACAAATAGATATCCATATACATGAATCTTTTCCTTATGAACACATGACCATGTATTAGATTGAAGAGAGGGGTGAAAGTAGTATAACACTAAGCCTTTGAACCCAAGGTTATCTTACTCGTTGGCATATCCCTATGTTGGGATGTCAGTGCACTTGTTTCTTATTTTTGAGTTATTTTTGTGATTTGTGGGCTTATAAGAATTTTTTCATGTCTCTGTACTAGGGGTAAAATGGATATATAGGATATTCGATAAAAATGAGGGGATTTAAAAAAATATGTACTGGGAGGGGGATTCAACAAAAGGATTTTGGGAGGTGTTTTTCAATATTTAGTGAAATTAGGGGTATTCTTTAATATTCGATGAAGGAATGCGCTATGTCATTGGTTCACTAAGTGAAGCCACCGTGAACACAACACAAAAAATAAGCCTCACCCCCCAACCACCCATGTCCATATTGCTCTACAAACTTCATAATCACCTTAAAGCCTTTCATTTTAAGATGTTATGGAATGCATAATTACCCAATTCCCGCCTAGCTCTATTTCATAGTTTTATGTTGTACAACACAACAATACAAAATGTACATCCTCACTCTCTCACCACCCACCCTTTGGGAGGTAAAGGGTGTAGTCACAACACAACAACGCAAAAAAAACACTCACCCCTGCTTAGAGGGATAATAGAAAGGGGGTGAAGGTGTGTTATTTGTATTTTGCAACAAAAAAAATACAAAAAGTACACTCTTTCCCTACTACCCACATCAATATTGCTCTATAAATTGCATAATTATTCTAAAACCTTGCAAATTAAAAAAAAAAACAAAAAAAAACAATTTACATTAAGAATTTATGTTACATTAAAATTTTGAAATCCATTCTATCTATCTATGTAATTACTCTATTTAACTAAATATTTATACCTTAAATGTATTTTAAGGTTTGAATAAATTAAGAAATATAATAAATAAAAAGTAAATGAAATTTAATAAATTATAATGTAAAGCTTAAAAACTACATACAAATGCTTGCAGAGGTGCTTATGTAGCCTTCAACATTGATGTGGACACTAACGTGGAAAGGATATGTGAAGGTCACTAAGTTGACGTTTTCATGGATTTCAGACGAAAAGATTAAAATTGGTGTTTAGAACCAATGTGAACCATATTAAGGCTTGTTACACATTAACATGATCAAGTTTAGAGGAAATGTCATACAAACTCTAAAACTAAACTCTTTATGTTTGAATTTTAGGTAACCACGTAGGGTTCATTACTAATTAGATGAATTGCTATGGTTCCAATTGTTTTCCTCTTCACATGATATGTCTATGAAAATGCATTAGGTTCATTAAAAATTAGATGAATTGATGAAACAATTATAAATTTTGTTAAACATTTATTCTTAGAATTATAAGAATTGGTAAAATTCACTAAAGTTTCTATACTAACAAGAAAACTATGAACGTTTATGAACGTTAAAATTGTTGTTAGATAATATTTAGAAAATATTGACCTTAAAATTGTTGTTAGATAATACTTAGTGATGGATTATATTTTATTTTTAGCCAAATTTACTTTCATTTCATAGATTTAAAATGGCAAGCAAATTCCCATGAAAGAGAAGTGAAATAATATATCCTTTTATTTGCAAGACCATGTTGCTAAGAAAAGTAGATGTTATTTTCATACAATGAAAGTCATAGATTGATCACTAAAGAGAGTGTCCTTGCAAATAGTTGGTCTCTCATTATTCTCTACCAAGTTCATTTTTATTTCATAGTTTTAGAATGACATTCCAATATCTACTACAATGAAACTAAATCCTTCCATTGATGAGATCAATAATGTTATTGATCCAGATTTATAAATGGAACAAAATGAAATATAAAGTTATAACAAAAACAAAAATATACAGTGAAACTTGATTTCTGTTAATAAATGAAATGTGTTGAACTGTAAAAATGAAGAATGAAACAAACTTGCTCGAATGGTAGTAGCTTATCTCCGAGAAGAGATGTGATGGCTACATGAATTCTCTAGAACACATTGTAATGAGGCTGAAAGGCCCTTTTATCATAAAGAAGCAACGAGGAAACCATAAACATAAAAAAAACTAACCCTAGGAGATGAAATGCCAAAAGGCCTGCAAGCCCTGATGGAGTTAGTTGGTATGCAAATTCTCAGGGTCGTAAATTTTGCATACGATCTCCATTTGGCACACTTGATAACCTGTTGGAAAGGTCTAGTTGAGATGTACACATTTTGGTTTGCCCACACTATGCCTTTCGATATTGTTTGGGCGTTGTCGTGCCCAGAAAGTGTTGTTTAGGGCCGCAAAACGACCTCGGAAGTTCAGGACCAAAAAAAGTGTAGGAAAATTTCCAAAATGAAAAATTGTGCTTTGAGCCAGTGGAATAGGTGGGTGGCCACTGATATCTACCTGGATCAATCCTCCCCCCTTAAGAAGCAATTTTCTCCATTACATTGAGTGCCCCCATCAAATGGGGAAATTTTTGTTGAACTTGGCCCTGGGTGAGCCACTTTCCTTGGTGTAGGAGTTTCCTTGCTTTGAAAACCCGATAAATTTGGATCCTCTGTTGGCGAGTTCCCTTAACTTGTGTGTCCATGGTCTAATCAATGGTTGCATGTTCCATATAGACAGGTTTAATTTCTTTCGATGTCAACTGCTCTATTATCTCTAATGTGTCCAATAATGGTGGAAAGTATGGCCAAAGGAGGTCCACATTGAACATTGGGTGCCAGCCAAGGAAGGAGGGAATACTTAGCTCAAAAACATTGTCACCCATAGCCTTGGTGATGGTGTAAGGACCATAGCGAAGTGGATGAAGCTCCCGATGGGGTCTTGTAAGGTGTTATTTTTGCAAATGTAACCAAACCTTGTCTCCCACCTGAAACTTGTGTGGCACCCAATGTTTATCATGGTGTTTCTTGTACTTAGCATTGGATTTCTGCAAACTATCATGGACATGTTGGCGGATGTGCTAAATCCGTTCAATAAACTCAGTGGATTTGTCAGCCTCATAATGAATATGGGAATATTATTCATGTGTGGTAGTGCGACATCAATGGGACCCAATGGTTGAAATCTCATCCCTACCTGAAAGGGGTTGTGGTCGGTCGAGCTATGGAGAGCTACGTTGTAGTTGTGTTGAACATAGGGGAGACTCTCATCCTGTTGGAGCCGCCCTTGCTTTATTCTTACCCTTCACAGTTTTCAATCTTCGATGCTTTTTCTCCCTTCAAAATAAATCCTTTTTTGTAAGAACGTTTGATCTTTTGGTTTTGTTTCGGGATCTCACAAGTTGGTTACCTTATTTTTAAATTCACACGTCCCAAGTCACGAAACGACGAACTCATTTTAAATCTTCACTCAAGACAGAAACCTGGGTAAAGTTTTTTAACTCAGCGATTAGACGTCGTCGGGGTTTTGCGCCTCAGCATTCGTCAAACCCAAATTTTCTTCCTTACAGTCCCGAGAACCGAGAATGCGAGGTACTTGTGGGCTAACCCTGGTCAAAGAGAAAAGGCAAAAAAGCTAACCATGGTTAAAATGGTTCTCGGCGTTTCGCCACTCGGCGTTATCTTTTCGAAAATCATTGTGTCTAAAACTCCGACTCACGAAGCCGTGATGTAATTATAGTATGATTAATTAATCACCTAATCCAAGTTTTTCTTAATCCTAATTAAGTCTTAATTATCGCTATCTCGCAGTTTCGCGACTCGGCACGCTAGTCTCCCAAAATTTTATCTTCGAAATTCCGAGTCGCAATGCGCCGAGTAAAACGATTACGAAGTTAATCATGCTTTAAATCACGATTATATTTAATTGAGTCAAAATCAGTTCTCGCAGTCTCGCGAGTTGAAGAATCAAAAGGTTGAAAGGAAATCCACGATGCTGCGAAAAGCCGAGAAAATGATTAACGTTGCTAAGTTTGAATATTTTAAAATAAAACAAGATATGTCCCGTGCATCGAGGTTTGCGTTTTTCCCAAGGTAGCTACTTTCTCTCATTACCCCGACTGCCTGTCAAACCGCCAAACATTTATGACATTAATAAAGAATTAGGGTGAATCCACGAATAAACAAGATCAGATTTTACGCAATATATTTGTCTCTAATTGCGATTTGACAGACTTATTTCGAGGAGTACAGAATTTTCAAATATATACCGGAGTCTCATTTTATTATAATGAAAACATTTTCAGAAGCACGCAGAGCTCTGCATTTTCCGAGTGAACTAATTTATGTATGTATACACAGGTCTATCGCAGAAGAGCGAAAACGCAAGCTTCAGCTATGGCTCCGCGGAAAGCTTCAAAGGCTAATGTCGAGATTACAGCGTAGGGATCAAACAATGTCGCCAATACTTCTCCCTGGAGTGGTGGCTCAGTCCCTAGCTGGTCTTTTGTTTCAGATATTATGCAATCTGAGTTGGTGAATTATTCATATTCCGACGACAATGATAACGAAAAGGACGACCTGAACACTAAATACAAGATAGTTGTTCAATCTGGAATGCACCGGGTTGCAACCAGACCTCAGTTGCTCCCATATTATGACATGATCCGATGGGTGTTGGATCACATAGACCTACCCACCAGAACTATCATAAACGACCAATGGGCCACGATCGAGACTTTTAGACCAGAGCATATCCAAACCATGTATAAGCTCCCAACAACATATGAATACACATACGATGCTGAATTCCTCGAGGGATTCAAAGAAAAGGAGTGCACTCAATATGACAAAACCATGCCCGGTTTGATAAAAGATTGGGTTTCGCGCTCTGTGAAATTCAGAGCAAATGACCAGGGCGTTTATTCAATCGCTTTTCTGGAGCCACAGTATATGTATGTGGCAATGATGACATGCCGACTATTTGGAAAGGAGGATACATCGCATTTCTACATTGCGTGGGTACCTCTCATATTTCGGGTAGCAGAAGGTTGCTCTTTTAATTGGGCAAAGATACTCTAGGACAGTTTGTTCAACCGGGTCACAGAGTATCGGGAGCAGAAGGCAAGTGGGAGGCCATCTTCCTTTTCCATGTACGCATACATTATGGACGCGGTATGTTCTATGACACCATTCCCTTTGATGAACTAGGCTTGGAATCCACTCCAAGAAAAGCCTGTGCATGAGTATCATGACAAACTGTGGGAAAATAAAGCGCACAAATTCCTCTACGAAATTTTCAACTGGGTGATGGTGCCCCTGCACATCGCCATTTTTGGTCGTTCGCCACCTCGCATCTCGGACAACATTGCTGCAAATCTGAGTGGTATCGCGGACTGGTACGTAGAAGCTGAGTTTTCCTATTTCAGAGTGTTCGGAGCTGTTGTTCCCCCGCTTGCGCTACCACTGTTCATCCCCGACAAGTTGGTCTGTCACGAGATCGCCCGACAAACAGTGATTGGCGGGGTGAGTAAAGAGCTAAAAGAATCTTCGAAGAAGGTATGGCCGTTTTTTCCCATTCGGCTAAACTCTTATTCTTTATTGGATTTCGGGCATGCCAAAGCCGAGGCTGCAGCCCTGGAGGACCTGAGTTTGGTCTCTATTGAGTATAAAAAACATGACCCTCAGAAAATTGTAAGCAACCATTTAGCTAATTGTGGGCTGAAGAGGTTTGAACATGAGTGTTCACCCTCAGATGATATTTTTCGAGGGGCGAGATCTTATGGGGAAGTGCTAGTTCGGATCCGATCTTTAGCACCCGAAGACATGGCCTTTGTATTAAAATTTAAGGAAAACAGACGGAGTTGTCTTCCTGCTGTGTTGCGAGGAAGGAGCCCGGGCGTTTCTGGGACGAAATCGAAGAATGATGAAGGCACCAAAGAAGTAAATTCTGGTTCAGGAAAAATCCATAACGAGGGAGATCAAACGAACAAAACCGAAGCAGACACAAAGAATCCAGACCCGCCAAAAACCCAAAATCCAGAAACTAAGACGAAGACCTCTGATCCTCCGGAGAAGCAGGATGCAGTCATCACACCAGGAAAGGCAGCGAAGCAGATCGGGGAACCCATCGCTTCTGTCACTCCCTTGCAGTCAACTCAAGGAAATATAGAAGAAGGATGGAGTTTCGGTGAGGAACTAAGGCCTATCAGAGCAGAAGAACTTCCTCCAAACGAGTTCTTCTTCGACAAAAAGAGAAAAGCGATGGTGAAAAGGTAGTTCTACCAGGACGAAGGATCAACTGCTAAAAAAATCAAAGTGATGACCGATGGAAAGAACAAAAAGAATGAGGAATTCGCCACAGAGATCGCAGGGACGCTAGGAGCGTACGCGTCAGCGAATCAATTCTCGGTCGGGATGTTAAAAATTCAGTTCAAAAGGAAGAATCGCCTGATCAAGACTCTCGAAGCCAGAGTAGCTTCGACCGCAGAAAGCGCTAAGAGCCAGGCGAGTGGGGAAATAGAACTGGCCCGACTGGCCGATAAAAAGGAAATAGAAATCCTCAAAACCAAGTTGGAACAAGCGCATTCAGTGATCCGAGATGGTCGGATACAGGCGGGTCAGAAAAGGAATATGATCACAGAGCTGCAGGCTCAGTTAGAGGTCGCTGAAAGAAGGGTGATCGATGTCGAGGGGTTTAAATCCCGAGCGATCGATATTCGGAGCATGATCTCTTTTGTACAACAGAGTCTGCTAGACAAAGTGGGAGTGATTCGAGAAGATTTTATGTTGATGCATCGGATTTCCGAGAATCTGATTGTCAAAGAAAGGAACGCAGAAGCTGCTCAGGTCGCCTTTCAAGAGGCGGTGATAGCTACTAACAAAAGATTTTCGGCAAGTTCTCCCGAACTCACCATCGTTGAACAAACTAGAGGTAATATTCTGCTAAAAGATTGGGAACATAATATTACCTTAAGCAAGGAACAGGCCCAAAAAGTAACCAATTCATTAGAAGAAGCCTTCAATACTATAGATGGCGAGCTGTTAGGGATGGAGAGTGGAGGTGACTCAGAAACGTTAAGGCAAATGAATGTAGATCAGATTTCCCTCGATCTGAAAGAGAAGAATGAGAGAGATTCGACGAATATCTCTAAGACGGACAGGGTGGACATGGCTTAAGTTGACAAACACTTAATTCAACCTAGCGCACAACTAAGTTCCCTTGATATCATCGATGCACAAATGGGTGATAAGCTGCCACAGTTAGCCCGAGAATGCTATTTTGCCGAGGCCAGCTGTCAAGCGGAACCTTCGCAGCTTGTATCCCAGTTTGTGGACAAATGTATCATATGCACCGAATCCACGCAAAGACAAGCACCTAACACCTTTTGAAATAGAGTAGGAGAAATGGAGTGATTTCACTCCTCTCAGTTGTAACTGAATTTATGAAACCGTTGAGTTTCTAAACTGATCTGCAAATTTGTATAAATATATCACAAAAAGAAGAAGAAAAGGCTGGACATTTGGGGCGTCGATTGTAATAGAGTTTTTCATTTGAAGAAGTTAATATACAAGCAATTTGGAGATTCTCGATTCCGTCTAGACTGTATTATCAAGTTTGTTTCTGTGTATTTCATGTTTCATTTCATTCCACTTGTTCATAATTGATATGCTTTGTTATTCTTTAGTACGACCACTACTATAACAAAAGAATTCTGGTTTTCTGTACCTGTTTATTGTCTTTCCTCTGCACCAGCTATCAGTGGGTGTAAGACCAATTAGCACTTTCAGAATCCTACATTTATTCTTTGCTATGTCAATTATTTTCTTACTAATTTCCTCCTCTGTTTATATGTGAGTTTTCTCTTTGAAATGAATCTTGTGTTATATGCAACTAAATGTTTTTCTTTCACACCACGCCTTTATATTAAAATCTAATACAGTACGGGAAAGAGCCTTCAAATTTGCATTTTTATTTTATTCCAACAAACGTAAAATTCTCTTTATTTCGACCCAATCAAGACAGCATTTAAACCTCTCATTTAAATCCTTTCCTAGTCTTATTGTCCCTCCATGACTGTCCCTGCAGCGACACAGCCCAATATCGAACCTGGACTATCCAACCAAACACATATCGCCTTAAATATTTTTGATATAATCCTTAAAACTGTTAATACCCGGGACGAACTTGAACATTCATGGGCTGCCATTGAACAAGATATAAATACTCAGGAACAGTTAGAAGCTAGACGACGAGAACACAAAAACATTCCCTAGTTTCCTATACCGAAGGTTGACCTTTTTTTTCCTTACCCATCTTTCATCTACTTTCGGATGCCTTGACACTATACGTTTAAGCCTTAGTACAGACTCAGGAACAACATCTTTCTGGCGCCGTTGTCGAGGAGCGAAGTTACAAAATATTTTCCCTGGGAAAACGACATTTATTTCATTGAAAGTGTTACTCCTTGGTAGTGAACATAGAGTACACACAATTTTAAGGCTTTTCCAATATTTCACTTGGTGACTCCACGAAAAAAATAAATTGGCATTCATTAGAAGGAATACCAGACAGAACCCGGATGGTAAGTTGATTACGCCTGTTAATAATCCCGAATTTTTTTTAAAGACTAAATGTCGTTCGAAACCTTCTACTTCACACAGTTCTCTGCTTGATACTGACGATCCAATAACCAACTGTTTTGAAGTTAGAGGTGAGATTCATCAGACTCTCCCATCCATACACAAGGGAAAAGATCCTTTAGAAAGTTCGTCGACAGTTAACATGCCAGCTTTTCTTCGATTGAATTTCCCGATCTCGCCTGTTTCCCCACCAGAATCGATGGCTGCCGCCGGAGGAGGTGGTGGAGGTGCTCCTGGAGGTGGAGTTGGAGGTCAAGGCCATGTCCCTCCTCCCAGAGTATTCTCTAAAGTAGCAGCGAGGTACGCTCCCCTGGTTTTACCCGTCCCCCTCCATGATTTGCCTGAAAACTTCATAAAAAATCTTCCTAAGTTTACTGGGGAGGGAGACCTAACCGCAACCGAGCATATAAATTTTTTTGATCAATTCGAAGATATCTGTGGTATCGAGAACGAAGATGTTTATTTGAGACTCCTTGTCCAGACCTTTGAAGGACCGGTCCGAACTTGGTTCTGGAGCCTACCCGTAGCCTCTATTCTATCATATGACACTTTGGAAGATGATTTCCTAAGACAATGGGGAGAGCGAAAAGATCACTTATATTATCTTACCGATTTTGGGTCCCTAAAGAAAAAGAACTCAGAAACGGTTATGGAATTTATTATGAAATTCAACAAACTGTATAATAAAATTCCAGCCACAGTCAAACCCTCTGAACCCTCAGCCAAAGTAAGCATCGCGGGAGTTTTCGAGCCTGATTTCGCACTACTTTTGCGAGAAAGAAGAGGAGCCACTCTAAATAGAATGCAAGACGATGTTGTCAAAATTGAATCTAATATGATGGTTTCAGGAAAATTAAAAGCTAAAGTAGAAATCGTTAACCGCGAGAATAGACGCTATAGGGAACCAGCGGGTCCTTCGGGTTCAAATAGATACACTGATGACAGAGTAGATGATATGGCCTGAATAATTAAAGAACTGTCCAACAAAATTTCTAGGATGGAGTTGGACCAGTTCAAGGCTGATTCTTCAAATAAAAAAGACTTCAGGAGAAACCCAAATCCCCAACATCAACAGAAACAAATTAAGAACGAAGATCAGAAAATACAAGCTCCATTAAAAAACAAAAATTTTATAGGAGCAAATGACTTCCAAGAGTTCGGAGATTCGGAAGATGAAGTCGCGAATTTCGGTGATGACTGTTCGCAGCCGTATCTCACTCGTGAAGATTATGAAAAATATTTGAAATCCCCACAACCATCTAAAGAGGATGAAGAAGGTGATTCAGCTGATCCCTGTATATCTCAACCAGAAACATAAATGATAATGGCCGAGTTTCAACCAAAGTACAACCTAAGATCAAAAAATAAACCCACCTCAATGAATCAACCTAAGAGGATCCTTCAAAGTGGCCAAACTCATGAACCTCCTTCGGAAGAGACCTTGTTACCCAGCAACAAAACCAAGGTAGCAAAACTCAAGGGTCCGAGATGAAAAAAGTTTAAACTCAAACACAAGAAACAGAACCAGTAGATAAAGTTACGTCTTCGACTAAGAACACGAGTGATAAGGCGATCCAGACAAGTAAGTCGGAAAGAAAAAATATGGAAGTCTCAACCAAAGAATCGGAAAAGGTAAACGCATCTTTCAGTTTTGAAAATGAGTTAAGCAAGATTAAAATACCGATTCCTTTGGTAGAATTAGGAAAAAATCCCACTTATCGGAAGCAAACTGCAAAAGTAATGGGTGTCTACGAGCTAGAAAGTCAGTCTGATGTTATCAACCTAGAAGATGACAGACCTAACATTACCTTTGGTCCTCATTTTGAAGGGTCCAAAGACAACATCGCCCCTTTTTATATCACCCTGAATATACATGATCAGTTGCTACATAATTGTATGTTAGATTCAAGGGCTTCTCATAATGTTATGCCCAAAATTATAATGGAGAAGCTGGGTCTCCAGATCACAAGAGCTTATGGAAATCTGTATTCCTTCGATTCAAGGAAGTTTAAATGCATGGGGATGATGAAGGATCTGGTAGTTACCCTAGTGCAGGTCCCTGTTAAAAGTATCCTGATGGATGTGGTTATCGCCGATATCCCCCCTAAGTACGGTGTGTTGTTGTCTAGGTCATGGGGGGCTAAGTTGGGAGGTTCCCTTCAGTTAGACATGTCTTACGCCACAATCCCTGTGTTCGGAGGTCAATTCACTCGTTTATACAGAGAGACAAGATTAGCATACACGGTCAGTGATCCCCAAAACCCACACAATTTCCCCATTTACATCGCAGACCAAGATCTGGGAAACTGCATTTTGTCTTTTGATGATGGATTGGATGGAGGTCCAGAGGAAATCGATATGAAACAAGAAGAGTTAAGTCCCTTGACAGAAGAGCTCTGCAAAAATGGTGCGTGGAAAATGTATTTTGATGGCGCTGCGTCTTCTGAAGGAGCCGGTGCTGGGGTACTTTTGGTAGCCCCTGAAGGTAAGTTCATTGTCCCATTCTCCTATCGTTTGCAGTGGGACATAGATTACACCAATAACGTGTGTGAGTATGAGGCATTGATCTTAGGATTAGAGGCTGCGAAGAAGTTGAATATAAAGAACTTGGAAGTATACGGTGATGCAGAATTGATAGTAAGACAAATAAACCGACAATACCTAGCCAAACACTCGAGGCTAAGAACATACAAAAATTGTGCTTTGGATTTGATGGAAAACTTTTTCTCATCTGTAAAGGTCCATTTTATCCCTCGCGCAGAGAATCTACATGCTGACGCATTGGCCAAGGCAGCTTCAACATTTTCTCCTCCTACGACCGTCAAACTGAAGTATCACATTGAAATCAGATACAAACCCTCTATACCAGACAATATCCGACACTGGAAAGTTTTCAAAGATGACGAACAAATTAAAAAATTTCTTATAGCAGTAGGTCAGTTCTCTGAAACTCATCCAGACCAAGAGAATCAAAATGAACCAACATGGATTATGCAAGAAGGGGAAGATCCCGAAACCTTCTGAGAAAAAACAACGGATCATCGTATGTTGGTCCTTAAAAACAACCAAATCCCAAAAGGCTTAATTCCTTTAGAAAGACTTTTCGATCAGAACGAAACACATGTGAAGTCCAATTTGCAGCCCCAACCAGAAGAGGTGGAGGACTGCAACATAGGAACTGAGAAAGAGTCCAGAGTAGTAAAGATATCTAAATTCCTCCCTCCCAAAGTAAAAGTCCAGTACAGAGACCTACTCAGACAGTACAAAGATGTTTTCGCCTGGTCCTATGATGAGCTTAGAACATATGACACTTCCATAATTGAGCACAAGATACCGTTGAAACCCGGGGTAATGCCGTTTAGGCAAAAGCTTAGAAAAATTAATCCCATTTTGTTGCCTGTGATTGAAAAGGAAGTTAAGAAGCTTTTAGATGCGAAAATAATTGTACCCCTGAGGTACTCAGACTGGGTGGAAAATTTGGTACCGGTCAGAAAGAAGAACGGAGAAATCAGACTGTGTGTGGATTTCCGAAACTTGAATAAGTCTTCCCTTAAGGATAATTATCCACTCCCCAAAATGGACCACGTCCTAGAAAAGGTAGTCGGAGCAAATCGAATGTCTATGATAGATGGGTTCTCTGGATATAATCAAATCGCCATGAATGAGAAAGACAGAGAAAAAACTGCTTTCACCACACCATGGGGTACATTCATGTATGATAAAATGTCGTTTGGTTTGATGAATGCAGGAGCTACATTCCAGCGTGCTATGGACATCGCTTTCGTGGGAGAAAGGGACAAGTTCGTAGTTATTTACCTCGACGATTTGATGGTTTTTTCTAAAACCGACGAAGAACATCTGATTCATCTAAAACAGACTTTCGAAAATTACCGCAGGTATGGTCTGTCTTTGAACCCAAAGAAATCACATTTCGCTATGCGGGAAGGTAATCTTCTAGGGCATATCGTATCTAAGGATGGGATCAGGATTGATCCTAAGAGGATTGAAGCAATAGAAACTATAAATATTCCCAGAAATGTAAAAGAGATTCAATCTTTCTTAGGTACAATAAATTTCTTACAAAGGTTTATTCCCAATTTTGCTGAGATTGTCAAATTGATCACAGGAATGCTGGAGAAAGATAGCAAAGTAAATTGGACAACAGAGGCTAAGGCATCGTTCGTGCATATTAAAAAAGTCATCAGTGAGGCACCTGTGTTAGCAAGCCCAGATTACTTGAAAGATTTCCTCATCTTCTCGTTCGCTTCTAAACATACTATCGCTGCGGTCTTACTGCAAAAGGACGGCGAAGGCTTTGAACGACCGATCGCGTTTTTTAGCAAGAGTCTTAGAGACGCCGAACTAAAGTATGACATAATGGAAAAACAGGCGTACGCAATGGTGAAAGCGCTAAAAGCATTCAGAACCTATGTACTGCATTCCAAAATTATCGCATACGTGCCAACCAGTGCGGTGAAAGATATATTGGTACAGCCAGATAGTGACAGAAAACGAGGGCGCTGGCTCACTAAAATACAAGAATTCGATCTAGAGGTCAATCTGACGAAATTGATAAAGGGGCAGGGTTTGGCCAAACTCTTGGATGAGTCGAATCTTAGAGCTCTTGATATTAATTGCCTCCAAGGAGAAGAAGGAGATACACACCTGCCAGAGCAGGATGACCAGACAGATCCAAGTAAGGTCGAAGCAAAGTTCATATCGTCAGGTTGGTATAAAGACATAGTGTTCTACTTGTTAAACCTGAAATGTCCAGATGGACTATCACCAGCCAAATGCAGAACTTTAAAACTCCATGCTGTAAAATATTGCATCGCCGAAAATCAGCTATACTGGAAGGATCCACTCGGGTTCCTACTAGTCTATTTGGTTGAGTCGAAAACTCCACAGGTTATAGAAGAATTTCATNACCAGCCAAATGCAGAACTTTAAAACTCCATGCTGTGAAATATTGCATCGCCGAAAATCAACTGTACTGGAAGGATCCACTCGGGTTCTTACTAGTCTGTTTGGTTGAGTCAAAAACTCCACAGGTTATAGAGGAATTTCACGAAGGGATCTATGGAGGACACCATGCATGGAGAGCCACAACCTACAAGATCTTGAGGGCCGGGTACTATTGGCCGAAACTATTTTCGGACGTCAATGCCAAAATGCGTGCATGCAACCCGTGTCAACTATTCGCTGGTAAATAGAAACTCCCTGCACTACCACTCGTTCCAGTCAAAACTGAAGCCCCATTTCAACAATGGGGGCTAGATTTCATAGGGGAAATTAATCCCCATTCTAGTGCTCAGCATAAGTGGATTTTAACAGCCACAGATTATTTTACAAAGTGGGTGGAAGCCATTCCAACCAAAAGGGCAACAAACTCGGTGGTGATCAGATTTTTGGAAGATAATATCTTGTCAAGGTTCGGGTGTCCCCCAAAGATTGTTACCGACAACACTCAGGCCTTCAAGTCCATGGCTATGATCAGTTTCTGCCAGAAGTACAACATCGTTCTCGGCCATTCCACTGCTTATTACCCCCAGGGAAACGGACTGGCCGAATCATCAAACAAGAGCCTGGTAAACATAATCAAAAAAGTATTGGATGAAAATAAAAGGTCCTGGCATGTACACTTGAAATACGCATTGTGGGCAAACCGCATCAACACCAAAAGGTCTATCGGTATTTCGCTGTTTCAAATGGTTTATGGGACAGACGCGGTTCTACCTATAAACTTAGCATTTCCAGTAATGAAGTTATGGCAAGACCAGAACGAAGAACCCAATCATGTAACCAGGAGAATTAACCAGCTAATCGAGGTTCAACAACATAGAGTGGAAGTTGATGAGAAAATGCAGAAGTACCAAGATGATATGAAAGCATTGTTCGACCTCAAGGCAAAAGACAGAGAATTCCTCCCAGGTGACTTAGTATTAAGATGGGATGCGAGAAGAGAAGAAGCCGCCAAGCATGGCAAGTTTGACCACC
>SNQJ01S0033180.1:36560-50660 GCA_010110895.2 Picea sitchensis
TTAATGTGTTCCATAGAAGTTATCAGAAGAGAAAAGAAGAAAAACAAGAAACTACAAGTAGAACTAGACAAGAAAAATGACACTCGAGAACTAGAACAAATGATCACAAAATTGAAGGTTCAAATAGAACAAGATAAAAGAATTGAAGAAGCACTCAAATAACAACTAGAAGAAAATGACAAGATCATTGGAAACTTGGAAGCAGAGGTTGTCACACTAAGAAAGGATATTCAAAAGAAAAATATGTAGAATAGCTCAAAAGTTCTGGATGACATTATCAACAGTAAAAAATCTCATCTTGACAAGTCCGGACTTGGATACAATCTAACAGAAAAAGGATCAAGCTCCAAAACAACAGAGCAAGAAACAAATCCAAAGAGCTATGCAGAAACAATCAAAGATGATAGGAATATATACAAGGAAGATTACAAGGACACTCCTCCACCAAGAAGATTCAGATTTCATAATCAACAACAGACAGATAGGTTTCAAGAAGAAGAATGATTCATAAGAGCGCCTCCTTTCAGAAAATCTTCAAGTCCCAGGTATCAAACTATATTTTTTGGTTTATGTTATGCATGTAATAATTTTAGGCATAAAACTGTGAATTGCAGAGCTAACAACATGAACAGTAAGAACTTTGAGAGTTATACACAAAGGGATTATTCAAGGAGACCTAGTGACACAAAGAATAAGTTACAACATATTTGAATCTTTGAGCACTGAAGTGGAATGTTACAAATGTAACAATTTTGGACACATGGACAAGGATTGCAGAATGAAAGTCCCTCCTAAAGAACCTCAAAAGAATAACAACAGTCGCAGACAAGAACCTCAGAAAAAAGTCCCTCCTAAAGAACCTCAAAAGAATAAAAACAATGCATAAGAACCTTTAAATGACATGGATAAGAAAGCAAGATCAAAAGATAACAATGAAGAATGCACACTCGTTCTAAAATCTAAGTAGAAGAAACACGGCTGATATGTTGACAGCGGATGTTCAAAACACATGACATGTGATAAAGACAATTTTATTACATTACTTGAAGAAAATGGATTGGCCTCTTCGAAATGATAATTCATCCAAAGTCATTAGAGAAGGGACAGTCCAAATTTGGAACAAAAATGAAAATACCAAAATGTTCTAATCGTAGAAGATACAAAAACATAATATTCTAAGTGTGGATTCAATATGTGACCAATGTCATAAACTTACTTTCTCTCGATTAAGAAAGTGTGATATACAGCAGAAGGTCTGAAAACTGGTCTAAGTATTAACTACAAGATCTTCAAGAAACATATATGTTAAGTGAAATTGGAAATGAAAAGGTTGTTTAGGAAATGAAGATTAAAGTTGAAGGCGGCATGAAGAATGGATCACATGCATCTTTGATAACCTTGTCAAAGTCATTAAAAATGAAACAGTTAGATAAATGCCCCAAATCACAAAACCAACAAACACTCCCTCATGCTACTCGTCAACAAGGAAATCAAACAAAGATCATGTTCAAATTAAAGGAATATTCAACAACAAGACCCACTACAACAAAGGCTTAACATAAGAGACAAATATTTCATTTTATTAGCTGATGATTATACAAGAATGATCAAAGACTAATTTCTCAAGAAAAAGTCAAAAGCCAAAACTTCAATATCTACAAGGAAAGGGTTGAAATGAGATGGATTCAAGAACAAAACCACTGGAAAATGTGAATACTGATCTAGTTGGAAAAACTAAAAAAAAAAAAAAAAAAATCATGGAATAAAAAGACAATTCTTCAGTGCTAGGACACCTCAATGTATCGAAGTTGTTGAAAGAAAACATGACGGGTACAAGAAATGACTCAACAATGCTAATGAATTCCAAATTGATGGATATATTTTGAACACAGGAGTATATATATATCAATTCACATTCAAAACAGAGTAATGTTCAACAAATTGATAAACTCCCTAATGAAAGCTATGTAAATGAAGACCAACAAATATGAAGAATTTCAGAGTTTTGAATCAAATGCTACATCAAAAGAGAACATGACATAATGAGAAAAGTTTGACCTTGTGTGGACAAATGAATACTCGTTGGTTATTACTCGAGTACAAGGAATTTATACAAGTGTTACAATCTAAGATTGAACAAAGTTGTGGAAAACATCAACATAACAATTGATGAAACAGATTAAAATCAAAGGAAGAATAAACAAATCAATGGAACAACTTTTCTAAGAAGAAGATGAAAAAGAAGTAGAAGAGGAAGATGAAGATGAAGAGAATCCGGCTAAAAGCGTAAGAGAAAGTTCAGAAAGTATCTACAAAGATAGCTAGTTAGAAAATCCACTAGAAGAATCACATCCTTCGATCGCATTATTGGAAACAAAGATGCAGAGTTGAGACTAGAAGAAAATCCGGTTTCACCGTAACAAACACACCTAGCACTCTTATATACAATTGAACCAAACTCAAGCCTCAAGAACCAAGAAGGATGAATCTTTGGAATAAGGCCATGGATGAAGAATTGATCAAATAGAGAAAATGACACTTGAGAATTGGTTCCAAGACCAAAGAATAAGAATGTGATCATTAATAAAATGGTTTCGTGGAATAAATTGAATGAAATGGACAAAGTTACAATGAACAAAGCTAGATTGGTGGGTAAGGATATACATAGATTGAAGGAATAAACTTTGAAGAGACATTTTGCCCTGGGCTATCATGCAATGGAAGCAATCCGCTTACTTTTAGCTTATGCATGCTCCAAAAATGTTAAAGAGCATCGATGGACGTGAAAATCAACTTTTCCTCAATGGGGAACTTGAAGAAGAAGCCCACATTGAACAACCGTATGGATTCTCAAATATCGAGAACACAAACTATGTAATTAAATAAGGCCTTGTGGTTTTATCTTAAAACAAGCCTTAGAGCATGGTACTCTTGACTCGATAAGTATCTGCAGCAGGAAGAGTACATAAAAGGAAGTGCATAACAACCTCTACATCAAGGTAAGTCAAGGTAATATTTTGATCAATTGAAGTTTATGTTGATGATATTATTTTGGTAGTGGATGATGACAAGTTAATCCAAAAATTTGGCAAAAGATATGCAGAGTGAATTTGAGATGTCATTACTTAGAGAACTATCACTCTTTTTAGACTTTAGATACATCAAAACAACTAAGGAATTTTTTATTTCTCAAACCAAGTATATTCGTGAGAAATGCTAAAGAGGTTCGAATGGAATATTGCAAACCAGGGGTTATCACTCCCATGAAAATCATTTGTAAGTTGATCAAAGATGACGATTCAAAGCCCACAGATCGAGGGAAATACAGTCAATGATTGGCAAACTCACTGATACATGACAACATCTACTGCATGTAATTCAAGCAGCTTGGACAAGTGGCATGATTTTGAGCAAGACCAAATGAATCACATGTATTAGCAGTAAAGAGGATTTCTAGATATCTCAAAAGGAAACATAAGAGTTTTGATTATGGCATCCAAAAGGAAAAGATCTATCACCATTGCCTACCAATGCATGACAAGTGTAAGCTAAAATGGATGACCCGCGAGAAGCATCCAAAGGAGTGGCCGCCCACTCTAGGTGAGTGGTTAATATCACGGCTAAGAAAGAAACAATCATTAGCATCTCTATCTACAACCGAGACAAAGCATATTGTAGCATTAAGCCAATACCGTGTCTCTTCGATGAAACAAACTTCTTTGACGATATACGTGCTGAGCATAATGATTATTCCAATATATTGTGATATTATAAGTGCCATTAGTATCTCAAAAACCCTGTTGATTCACTCCAAGACGAAGAAAATTCAAATCAAGCATCACTTACGGGGAACAAAGGCGTAAAAGAACGTGAGCTGAGTATGTGGGGTTATCAAATGAACAATTGGAAGACATCTTTATAAAACCACCTCCTGAAGCCTTTGAATATCTTTGCCAAAGACTTGGGGTTATTTCTACTCTCAAAATGAATGCTTTTGAATGCTTATCTTATATGTCTTAAATGTACATGAGGAAGCACCATAAGAGGACAATTTGGTCAAGGGGAGAAACCCCGGATGGAAAATATTTCTTTGCCATTGATGACAAAGGAGAGAGATTTATCAAATGAGACGTGGGCATGGTTCCGGTGAGGAGAAAATTTACAGATGCATGTATTGATAGAGGCAACTTCTATTAACATGTGAGGATGTGAGGTAATGGTTCCAGGGGAGCATGAGTGGTATGATTTCGTCATTAATCGTGAGTGTTTCCACTAATGCTAAAGGGGAATATTGTTACTGGCTTGTCATTGATGCCAACCCCTGAAGAAAGCCCCATAGCAAAAGGTTTGGGTAATGAACCCAAGATTTTTGATGTAAAGATGACTCATTATTGTATTGTCATGGTTGATAAGAAGTAATGATGGATGAACTCCAAAGTGGTCCCCTTATGGTGAAATCCATCACTGGAAGACGCTTGGCTGAGTAAGAGAACCCATGCTAATTATGGAATAATGAGATGAAGGACAATGAATTTTCTGTGTAAACTATCCCAGATTGATAGTGCTTATCATTCCATTTTGGTGCATGGAACGCAAATACATAACCCCTCATGGTTAAAGAGTTATACTATGAGAAGTTGGAGACCCTGTCAGTAATGAACCAAGTTTGTTTGATGGATAAATAATATAAGTTACAGGATATATTTTGATAATAATGCTGTATATGCATAGTACATGTCATTCCATTTCTGATGCATGTGGAACGGGCCACATAACGCCAATGCATTTGAGAGTTATGGCTCCTACGGTTGGGTACACCCTCATATGTCATTTATAAGCCCTAAAAGGTCAAAGTAGCTTTCAAAGTGGTTTAATATATTTTAAAGGTAAATAATATGAAGTAATGAGTGTATTATAATTCAAAGTGAACACAAAATAAATTATTTCAATAATAAATTTAATGAAGAAATTAGAAGTGGGGTTAATCCTAAATAAGGAAAGTGGGGCCAAGTGATCTAGGATATGTTTTATGGAAGCTACTTGAGAGTATAAATATGCAAGGCTCCTCTCATTTTAATCACAATTGAGAATATTGAATATCTATAGGTGCTTGAGGTAACCAAGGATATCTGAAGCCGAAATTATGAGGGAAGGTGAAGACAATAAATGTGCTGGGAAGGATAAATTATTTCGATGGTGCTTTCTAAGGTGTTATTCACAAGTCATCTCACCATTTTCGCTATAATGTTTTATATATAATGATTAAAACTGTGAAATTTCAGGCGATTGAAAAATATCCAGACTGTGGTAAGAAATTCATCTTGTGGGTCATTGTATATTTGAGTTTATTAATTCATGGAAAATAGGGTTTGTATTGTCTCAAACTAGTCAAAAACATGTTTCTGTAAAATCGCCATAACTTCTTCATAACAGCATCCAAATTTCGTGGAAACTAAAATGTGTTGGTTAGGTATAGTATTTAGTATTCTATATCATAGTTTCATATCAATTCAACATATTCCATAAGCACGCTTTTTACAAGTACGCCTCTAAAATAAGCCAAAATTCAGTAATGTATGTCATTTTTGGCTATAACTCATTTTCTCGAGTGTCCCAAGTAGTGACACCTCTGGGAATTGCATAAAACACACTCAAGAACGTGTATAATTTTCAGATATTTATACATTACAAGTATTGAAAGTTACAATTACTCAAGAAATGTTGACTATTCCAAAATTAGGCATGTGAGACCAAAGAAAGTTTGATGAAAAAATTCATTCTCTATTGTTGAAGTATGAAGGTTTGGAGGAATGTGATCATATACACCAAGTCTATTACGAGCTACAAATCATATTTGGATGATGAAATTTGATGAGGACTTTTGGCTGAGGCAGATGTGTTAAGTACATGGTTGAGAGGCAGTTGATGAGTTGGCACCATACATGAGGTGTATAGTTGATGATGTTATACATATTGATGAGTCATAGTTGATGAGTATAGTTGACACATGATTGGTATATACTTGGTACATGGTAGGGATGCACTTGTTTATGGTACGTGTTTATTACATGTTATTTATATGTGTTGGTGCATGGCTGATGCAATTTGTTGTGGTACAGGTTGATTACGTTGAGATACGTGTCGATGCATGGTTCATACTTATTGGTACAAGTTTACAAGAATATATCTCAAAGTGATAATGTGAAAGTGGTTCATCATTCTACTTCTACATCATGGTGGTTGGACGTGGAAAGGACAGGTGGTTTTATCCAGCTTCCGGTTGTAGCCGGATAACTTTGGGGGTTGTAGCCTTCTTCTCGTTGTAGCCAGAGAACTGGGGAGTTGAAGATTCCCTCAATTTGTAGCCTAAAAAACAAGGGGGTCAGAGCCTCCTTCCGCTTCAGTAACCGGAAAAACAAAGGAAGCTAGAAGCTCCAATGAATCTAATTCTTCAAAACATATAAGAAAAATCATTCCGTGGAGCCTTCGACGAAGCTTCCACTGCAAAACACCTGTGCAGGTATGTGTATGTTTGTTCATTTGTTCATTTTTATTTACTCGCAATTATTTGATCATAATGCTTCATTGATATAACAATTGAATTATATGGGAGAAAAATGATTAATTGCTCTATTACCGATTCACCTCCCGTCTCAGTAATCCAACAAAAAGGTGAAAAATATAATTTAAAAAGTGGCTAAAGATCTAAAGAAAAGATATATGTATATGAAAGACATCAAGAATTTAATGTTTCGATAACATGTATACCTTATGTAAGTAAGAGGAGCTCCCCAGCTAGGAAGTTGTTCCAAGTAGGCACCAAGGTTTTTTGGTCTATTCGAAGTCTTAACTCAAATCATACCAGTGGCATAACAACTAGCATTCCTTGCAAATTTAAAAAGTTCATGTACGCTTTTCATGTTTCATTATTAAAAGATATATTCATCCCACCACATTATTGATTACCTCCTTTGTGTAGGTGGAACCAGAAGGTGAATTCCAAGAGGAACCTCTGCACAATCTGGACAAGAGAGAAATAGCAATACGGAACAAAGTTGTCACCCAAGTAAAAGTGCAATGGAAGCACTTTTAGGCTCCAGGTGGAGGTTACTTGGGAGTTGGAAGAAGAAATGATGGAATCTTATCCAACTTTGTTCCAAATGATGAATTAAGGAAATGACTAACACTGAGGATAGTGTTATACTTAAGGGGGAGAGGATGTGACATCATGAAATATCAAAAACAATTTATTTTAGTGTTATTGTTTTAAAATAAATGTTCATTTATGGAAATTCAGATTTGAAATTGTGAAAGCATGTAATTATTATTCTTGTGACTATTGAGAAAGAGTTTGACTTACCAATTGTCCTTTTTTATGGACACATGTAAAAGATAGATATTTTAAATAAATTGAAAATGCTAGAAAACAAGTGGAACAACCATTTTAAAAATCAGTTGATCAGGACTCCATGATTAAGTAACATGTTTGAGTTAACTCAGAGTCAATTTTTACAAGTGTCAGAACTTGAGTTTTGTCACTAAGAGTACTTGAAAATTAGGGATTTTTTAAAGATGCAAATTTCCCAAGGAGGAAAACGAATGGAAAAGTACTAGAAAATGAAAAATGAAATATATACAACATATGTGGGAGACATGACGTTGCTTAGTATGGGGTTGTGTGAGGGATGACTATTTGTTGTTATGAGCTTAGTTTGTCTTAGGAAAACACTTTTTTCCGAACTCAGATAGAAAGACACTAAGGAGCTAAGCCTTTCTCCCTCATGGGTTCTTGGTCAGGCTAGGGGGTGATCACCACAAGTAATCTTATCTGTTTTGTATCTATGGTTGGGTGGAACGTGGTCGTTCCATTTGTTTTCTCCAACATCACAGTTACACATATGTATTTTCATAGATCTATTTTCATTACTGTTAGATATTGAATTCATATAGTACATAATTTGATCTATATCGTTGTAGTTTATTATTCAATGGAGTTTATGGATTTTATGTAGCTACATAATTTGTGTATGCTACAAAATTGAATCTATATAGATGTATTTTATTATTCTTGCAGGCATTAATGATTGCATGTAGCTACATAAATTTTATTTGTGTGCATGCTACAAGATTGGATTGGTATAGATGTATGTATGTTAAAGAAGTTAAATAGTCACCTTATGACTCATATATACCTCAAAATAGAATTTTATATTATAGTTATAATCCTGAGAAAATAAATATTTAAGCAATTTTGTGTTATCATACGTGATCTTAATTTCTAGAAAAACTACAATATACAATAGTGTATTATAAAATATTAGACAACCATAGAAATTATGTAAATATTTCATGCATAAAAGAAGAGTGAATACTTTGACCATTCTATAGGAATGTGAGAACAAGGTTTCTCCTTCATTACTAATGAGAATATGAAATCACAAAGTATACCATGAGAAATAGTAAACTACAACATTAAACAACTAGTAAATAAAATTGTTTACCATTATATTTTCCAGTAATAAGCTACAAAAAACACAATAGGAGTAAGATTACTATATATATTTTTCTTGAATAAAAGGATATGTTGTAAATATACTTGGTTTAAGTTCTAGACTTTATTACCATATTGTAAGTTACAACATGTTTCACAATCGCAGTGGAAGAAAATGCGTGTATTAATAATAATAAAAATTATAGGCTATTCCTATATATCAATACCTATTCATTGGGAACAAGCATAATTATAAAAAATTGTTATATATTTATACAAAATTCTAGGTATTAAACTAAATCAAGTGTCTACCTATGTGAATTAAAACATCATATATGAAAACATAGAGAGTCTGTTGGAGTCCGAGTGGAACAGTAACAGAGAAATAGAACAAACAAGTCCAAATTTGTTTTCTGGATTAAGAAATGTAGGACGAGAGTCCCTGATAAGAACCTGAGTACCTTTTGCAAAAGGGAATTCTAATTTCAAAGGGGGTAGAGGTGCGCTCCTTCTCCGTACCTATGAGATATAGTCACAGTTTCATATCAGAGAAAAGACCTACTTAAAATTTGACGTAAACATAAAGGAGAAACGAGACGATGATTAAAATAAAGATAAGGAAAAAAAAAACTACTTATATTTTTAGGAATGCAACTGTTTTGTAGTATCTAAAGTGCTCGGATATGGTAATTGAACTTTTGTAGAAGATGTCGAATGCAGAGGGAGAGGGATACCCGGTGCAACTGATGGGTTTCCTTGTACATTCATGAGAGAACAATCATTAGTTTGCAAATCCACTTACGTTTCAAACAATGACTTATTCTTGAGAAAATTGATTAAACAGAGACATAACACACGAATGGTACAGATTTTTGTAAATGACAAATCAAAATGATGGGTACAAGAATATTCCTTTGCATTGTTTATGAAGCACACAATTATATGGGTAATTTATAATAAAACTTAACAGAGCATTTTGTTTTCCAACGAAATTTCATTGTTGAATGTTAGTCTTCACCATTTATAAAATCGCACATGCTGAGAAATAGATATAAATGTGTATTACAATCAAAGTATTTGACTCCTAAGTATATCAATATTATTTTTAAGAATAACTTGAGGTATAGTATCAAAATTTGTAAACCCAACAGAAAATAATTATGAAACTGCGTGTTTATAGAAACTATTATTATTTTGAATCAAACAAATAATCTGTGTAGTAATGATGGTAATAACGAGTAGTCAGACTAAAATGTAAAAACCCATGTATTAAAATAACTCAGAGAAAACATAAAGAAGACATACTAAGAACAAGGGTTGATATTGTAAAATGCAACAAGAATATTGGGCCGGTAATCCCATATTGCATTTAGAGAAAATATGAGTAAGATCAATTTTGCCTCATAGAGATTATGGTTACCAACAACTGCAGAACTACATAAATTATGTACCATATTTTTATCAATAAGGTTCTGACATCGCTTGGAAACAAGTAGAAAAACCTGAGTCCTAGCCAACATATTTCAATATGTTGTCAAAATATGATTCCCTTCTACTTAGTTAAGCGACTAACTAAAAAAATTCTGCATGTAGGAATCGTGAGTAGTAATTAAGCAATTAAAAACATTGTAATTTAATGTGGAATCTACCAGATTGAAAGAAATGGTAGGATGAGACTTTATCCTAGACTCTGTAAGAGTTTCTAGGAAAGATTTTCACAACATTGTTCTTTGATATGCACACGGAGGAAATATTTTCACAGTGATATAAACAATAGAAAAACCCCATAAAGGACAGGAAAACTCTTAACTAGCGGTTTGTCTCCAAGATCCAAATATCCTCATAGTTACTCAACTTCTTGGATTTGTAAAGACTTCACTACCAGCGAGTGCATGGAGAAATTATCATGAAAAAACTTGTAACCCTCTGCCTAGTTGCTCAAAATAAAACTCTCAAGTACTCAAACAATAGGAATGGAATTTGGGAAACAACCATAAATTGCCTTGTTCTACGAGTGACTAGCAGCTCGAACCCATAACTCATACGTCCCTTTGTGAAACGTTCTTATCTTACGACCAACCATGTGATGTGAGTAATGTGGGGTGATAGTATTGGTTTGGGGACTGGATGGACATGCCAGTATGTACTTGAACTTTAAATCGATGACACATCCCTTCCCTCACACTTCTTATTGTCTACTTCAACAAGGAACGGGATTATTTCTCTTACGAAATCATAAGTTAGACTCATTTAGCACTAGTTGTAGTATATATATGTTTGATCCTTATATGATACCACCCTTACATTATTTTTTCATCCTATACACGATTTCTACTTAATTAGAGTCGCAGTAGTAGGATGGTATTTGCTTGAAATGGATACAAGGGTAAATCCCATTTTAATATTTTAAAGGAAGATTTTTCCTTGATAGTCATATCTCTTGAGGTAGTAGCATTTTTAGTAAATTAAAAGACTTTAATAAGTTACGTGAATTTTTTAACAATAAATAACATATTTTATAACATATCTAATTATGTATTGTCAAGATAAGAGATGATGAAGAACACACCTATTTTTCAAGGTAACATTTTTTTTATATATATGGAAATTTGGTTATGTTACAATAGAACAAAACATTCTAGATGTGGGCGTCACAAATATTCCTTAACCTATGATCATAATAGAGATCGTGTTTATAAAGTGGTCGAGTGGAGTGTAGAGAGCTAAGGAATTTTGAGTGTGTTAGTCTATGTTAGAGCTGCGTGTCTATTTAATGGTAACGCTAACTATGATTTGAAAGTTTTAGGTAAAAATATAAATTCAAAAATGCACACTTTTAATATTATTAATGTTAAAGTCTACATTGATTTTATTTTAGCTATGAAAATAATATTGGTTTATGTTTTTGTTATCCCCAACTTCTATGGATAAATAAGGAGATGACGCCTCAAGGTCATCAAGTTGCATACATGGAGTACCAAGAGACAGTTTGACTAGCAATGTCCACATGCACAAACATATACCCACCTCACCACCACAACTCCAGGTTCATCGTGACATCATCCACCACATCAGCTAGCCTTTGGAAGACATTGGGTCTTGCTCCATGAGGTACAATTTATGTCTTATGGTGAGTGTCATTTCAATATTTGAGGCATTTGGGTTTGTTGCATCTATTACTTCTTTTGATTATGTGACGTTTGCTTGGACATTATGTTCTTTTCCCTGTTTCACTTTGTTGGTTGGATTTGTGCCCTTATAAGTGGGTCACCCTTAGGGATAGGGTTGCTACTGGGAGGTCCTATTGACAATTAATCGTCCCATTCCTAACCATACTTTTCACTTTCCACACTTCATCCCCTCATCTCCTTACCTTTTGGGATTTTCGGGTGTATTGACCCACGAAGGGGTTGTCCATCATTTCATGGGAAGAAGGTTGTTAGAAGCAGGTCGAAGTGGGAAAGAAATCATGCACAAAGAAGAATGACAACTAGAAGAGAAATCATGGGAAATAAAGTGTGCAAGAGGAAAGAGACAGCTGGAAAGAAGCACAACACACATGCATGTAAGGAGGAGGCGACAACTGGAGGGAAGAAAAGCACACATGCAGAGAAGGAATACCTAACGATAATAGGGTTAGGGTTTTTGTAAGGTTTTGTGTAAATGGCTACAGAGCCTGATAGATATAAATATAGATACAAAGGTATCATAAAAGAGTTCTGTTAGGTTCGGTTCGCTACCCATGAAGGTTCGATTATTTTTATGTAATGTTATTGATTAGAGAACTACCTTGGTAAAGCGATTGAGATAGAGAGGAGGAGAGAAGGGAGATCTTGAGGATTAGATCGTAGGATGAGGAGCCTAGTGTGGTCTAGTTCACCTCATAGAGATCTTACCCATACAAGGATAATTGTAAGCGCATGAAGCGAGATTACAGAACTACCATAATAAGAGAGCCAAGATCCAAATCGTTGTGGATGTAGCCCAGGAGGGGGTGAACCACGATAATACTTGTGTAATATGATGAATGCATGCATATCTTTGTCATACTTTTATTAGATAAGCGTTGTTTGTAATGAATGAATGAGTTATTATATTTCTTGGTTAATTGTTGTTGGGATATAACAGAAAGGTACCACAGAGATCAAAATATAAAATTGAATAATAGTAGGTTGTAACACAAGTTAGAGTAAATGGCTCAGAATATAGATCCCATATCTCATACTCAATCCTAAGTTGTAAACACCTGAGTCTTACAACCACCCATTTAAATCTATCTCGGGTGAGACTGCGTAGTTCATTCTGTGTGCAGTGTTGCCTTCTGGTTTCCCAAAGGGGATGATAGTTTTAGGCTTTGTTGGTACCCTGAAAGATATGAACCTTGGATCAACAACGCAGGTGGTAGGGAAGAGTAGCTCACTTAACCCAACAAATGTTACTAAGCCAACAAATGGTTTTGTTGTTGGGTTAAGAGGAACAAGAGAGGACTTAGTAGATGAGATAGAATGTATAATATAAGAATGAGTGAAACCAGAAGACCGTTGAGCCACTAGAAGGGAATGTTGAGACCATGGAACCCCACAAAAGAAAAAATCGAAGGCTGGTTGAGAACTAAAGAGATATAGTTTTCCCAGAAAGACAATAGAAACCCTAGCATCACACCTCGTAAATATCTGGATAAATACATGTTTACGGATTTACACAAAGTCTTTTTCTGTGATTTTCCCCACCTAATGCATGAGTGGATACTACAGTTGAAAGATAACCACGTGACGACCCGGATCCGAAAACTAGATTAGACCCCAGTACAGGTTGAGTAGTTACAGCAGGTGAACAACAAATTCACCTGTGCAGTCAACTTTTGGCTTGACAGTATTGTGGCAGGCTTCATCACAGAGTTTGCAGTTGACACAATGAAGTCATACAGCGCAACAGAGTAGGAATGTCTACGCAGAACCTACAGAAGGTACATTTGATCATTGTATATTTCTATTAAAATATTTCTATATAACAAAGGGGTAATGACAATGGAATCAGACAGTTAGAATTCCCTGTGTGCATGGGAGAAGGGGGGGAACATTGACAAAGAGAGGATATACAAACTAATTTGAGGATAAAGGAAAGAAGAAGGAGGAATTCTTGGACCCGATCTTGATGGATGATGACCAACCTTAGTGGATCTTGGTGTCATCAGGAATGACGCGTAGCGGAGTACCCTACCAATATAATGTGAATACCAAGAAGAGAGTCATAGCCACGAGGGAGGGCTTGGAAAGCGATGAGGAAGAGGTAGAGGATCTCCAGGTTGTGGAGAAGATTGAGGAAATCATGCACGCAACCTATGAGCGAAAAACAAGAGGCCCAAGAATGGGAGGAGAAGATAGCCATCATTTCCATATTAATGTTAGTGTGGAACCCATAAACCCATGTGCGACCAATACATCGAAGAGAACACCACTGTTTAGACAATTGAAGTTCGGAGGAAGTCCGACAACAAGAAGTACATCTACCGCAGGAGAAACAACTGGAGGAGCTAGTTCAGGCAGTACTAGTCAAGTATCTACACCGCACGAAAGAGGTAGCAGTTCAGTATTTAGAATGGTAGGACA
>SNQJ01S0033180.1:57824-77358 GCA_010110895.2 Picea sitchensis
AGCTATCACACAAATGACAGAACGTAGTGCAATATAGGAAAGACCGAACCAACTTTTAGCAATGGAGGAAGACTGAATCCTGGCAAGATTCCATAAACAAGTGGAGAAGGCCATAGACAAAGCATGGCACAATCGACACATTAAAAAGAAGACTTTCAAGGAAGGAGATCTAGTATTTCTCTATGACAACAAATCGTTTCAACACCCAGGAAAGCTGAGAATGCATTGGTTAGGACCATACGAGGTCAAATATGTAACAGACGACAGAGCTATATAGTTAAGAGATTTAGCAGGCATAGACCTCAGAGGAACGATCAATGGGAGTCGACTAAAGCTATATAAGGACAGTCGACCACCCACCACGCAGTAAAAAAAAAAAGAAAAAAGCACGAAGCATGCTAGAGACGAAAAAGCCACAGGACGCTCGAAATACGAATGTAGTAAAGGAAAGAACAATGGTTAGATACTAAAGAAAAACGAGCGGGAAACGAAAATTCAACAACATCATGATGAGAGGACAACACTAAGAGGAATTAAGGCACGACAAGGACTAATGGAACATCGCATTAAACACACTAACTGGATACGGCAAAGTAAGCATAATGTAAACTATGAAACTGTTGTAGATGCATTGAACCCACAATTATGGTGCATTAATCGCATCATGGAGGAAGCATCCTTGATAAGCTTCAGGACAAGCCCATATGATACGTGAGAATGGAAGAAACTTATCTATTCACGAAAGGAAAACAGAGAGAGAGCAACAACAACTCAAATGAACAGAGCGAGACCACAGAGCTCACTGCAGTCCTTCAAACTCAGCAAACATTTGACACACACCACTATGGCACCACTAAAGTCCGTCAAACTAGGCCAGACAGCCAGATCGATCAGGGTTCAAACTAGGTCATGAGGGTCGCTGGAAGAAAACAAGCAACATCAACCGGAGATCATCGATATCGATGAGATCCCATCCCCGAAGATACCACCGATGAATTATACACCGATACTGGAAGAGATTCAGCAGCCACAAGCAGAGGACCTGAAAGAGAACACGCCAACAACGACACAGGAACCTCAGAACGAGGAAGCGAAAATCCAACAGGAAGTGCAACCAGAAAGCACTGAACCTATCATGGAAGGTAACATAACGACACATAATCAAGGATCATAAGGGCAACCAGGCAAATCACAGGTACCCATCCTAGTCCAACCAACAAAAGAGACCACGAGAACTACCACATCTTGGCCATAATGGCTTACAGGGCAACAACCAGGAGTTGTTGGAACCTCGTACCAACCACCACAACCGAAAGACAGAGTTATGATACCGAGTTCACCTCGCAGGAAACCGACAGCAGAAATCGTGCTACCACACATACCAGAGGGAGTACAGGTAGAGCTGTAGCTACTAGGTCACGTCGGGAAGCTCAAGTATTATGACCATGACGTATCAGATGAAACAAAGTACCTGGAACTTGCGGAAATTGTTTTTATGCAGAACATAGTGGTAAACCAACTGGGAGAAACGATCAACCAGCCACATCAATGGGCAGTTGGACTGGACAGAACAAACATTTTAGGGTTGTTGAAACTTCCTCATTTTGGCATAGGCCAGTACGCAACAACATGCGTTAAGAAACTATTACCATTCACAAACGGAGGGGATATATGGCTAGATAGACTAGTCCCCATAACTATTGAAATTATCACGTAGATAACAGGACTACCCAACTAGGGTATGGATCCCGCGCTGATTCTGGACGATAAATCTAAGGAGAAAGAATTAGCAGAGGAAATGAAGAAGAAATATGATACAGTCGGGGGGACAAGAGGCATTATAGTCAAACAAATAAAAAATGCAGTGACACAATTAGGCGCAAAGATCTTAGCCTATAAATTGTTAAGAAAATTCCACAAAGACGAAGTACCCGCAGGAGTCATCGTAGTTGCAGCTCAGTGCGCTGAAGGCACCTTCATGAGTTGGGCACCCTATCTATTAAACTTGTTCCAAGTGGACTGTAAGGATGTGCAGGACCTCAGTATAGAATTTCATTACTCATGGCTACTCACCCTCGTAGCCTTCATGGGATGGTAGGAACCAGAATATGTAGTTTTCACTACTAGACCAAATCCACCAGGAGTGAGATATCTATTACTGAGATCTGGGCCACAGGCCAGGCATATAAGGGAAAATGGAATCATCTTTGAAGCATACCTATGGGACATACAAGAAGCTATTAGCTGATCATGGAGAATAACACCAGAGACTATCGTGTGATATGGGGACATCGCTAACTTTTGGGCTACACGTCAAGCCATGTGGATCCAACCAAGACAGGATCTAGATAAACAGTGGCTACTGATGAGCGAGATATCCACATTGGAGTTGGCTGGTAACAGGCATATAAGAGGGAGAATGGAATCGTGTTTGAAGCATACCCATGGGACATACAAGAAGCTATTAGCCGATCATGGAGAATAACACCAGAGACTATCGTGCGATAAGGGGACATCGCTAACTTTGGGCTACACGTCAAGCCATATGGATACAACCAAGACAGGATCTTAGATAAACAGTGTCTACCGATGCGCTACTGCATCAATGAAGGTGATATAGACATGGTCATCATTGAATGGCCTGATGCATGGAGTATTCCATCCATTCCCCGGGAAGTACCAGAAGGACCCGCAGAAGGAGAAGTAGAGCAGGCAAAACCACAACCTTCACAAAACCCAGTGCCCAAGAAACCAAGGATGGGCCAAAATAAGCCGACTCCAGGAAAACGAAGGGGAAAAGTCGATAAAGACCTAGAAGGGGTAGAAAGAGACCAACGAACAACCAAAGCAAGCTAAGGGAGCGAGGGAGACCGCCCCAAACTCAAACACATGGGAACTCAGGGGAACGCAAAAGATGAGCTGGTACAGGTAGCAGGCGTGCACAAGAAATCAAAGGCGCAACGAGTATCACCGACTACACGATCATGGAGGATGACTGAGAAATGATCGCAAGAATGGTCTAGAATTGTCTAGCAGAAGACTTCGATCGTGCAACACATCACATGGATAAACTGCAAAAAGAGCTAGCACAAATGGGACAACTCCGTAGGATACTTGGGGAGGCCCAAAGGGCAAGTAGCAGTGGAGGCATAGAGTCATCAACAACACAAAACCAACCAAAAGATAGAGGCATAAGAACGGCGACTCCATCTCCCAATGCCACACATGCACACTAACGCATCTACATAAACCGAACATTGCTATGAATGGATGAAACAGTGGACAGACACCACCCAAATATCTGGACCACATCCAATTGGTCCCGACATGGATTCCATCAAGGGAAATATACAAATTACAGTGTAGCGTCGACCACGAAATGCAGTCTAGGGAACACAAAAACTTAGTCGAGATACAAAAAACAACAAAGCAGCAGGAAGCACTGGAAAAAAGAGTACGAGCATGCCAAATTCGAAACTAAAAGCGATATTTAACTACAGAGTGGGAGAAATTTCTGAAACTTCCAAGACCACGCAAGGAAACCTAACCCCGTACCACGCAAAAGATTGACCACATTTCACAGAAATTGCTCGATACCGCATGAGATCAAGATCTTCGAGAATAGCTAACACCAAAAATTCCACCGATAGTAAAGGAGCAATGGAGGTAGGCAACAACAACGTAAATACAGGAAATGGAGAAATAGGTTAGCATGGCAGCTGACTTTCTCGAGAAAGTAGTGCAACTCTAGACAAGACTAGAGGAGGATCCACAGTTCCAATGTTGGGTAACGAAGAGGAAAGGATCAATGCAACGATCCAATAACTCAAACAAAGGAAAAATACCATACCAATCCCTTAACTGCGGTCAAGGGGACTTAAGAGTCGGGCATGATAGAACTTATCGTTGCGCAAACACAGAAACAAGAGCTTCAAGTGAAAATAGAACCATTACAGAAACGGGTAGCAGAAGTAATTTGCATAGGAAGAAGCAGCTAGAATACAGTTGGAACATACACAGGTAGAATGTTTAGGATTACTAAGCGACAAAGTAAAGTTCAAGTAGTGGATACCATTAAGGAGAGGACCACACAGACACTGAGAAAAGAAGCAGAGCTGAGGGAAAAACTCCAGATGATCATCGAAGAGATCGAGACAAAAGGATTAGCTGAATCGACGAGTCACACGTCGTTGTTAGGGGCCCGCTAAGCGTCTATGGAAAGAAAGTATTCACAAAGAATAATGACGTTTGGAAGAGCAATCGTGGAAAGAAAAGCCGCTTTAAGAGGGAAAAGCCGACAACCCGACAAGAAGAAAATCAAAATACGCTTACGCAAGTGATGAGGCTTACGCCTGGAGGGAAGCAAAGCACGCAGTTGTTGTTAACCAACCACGAGGGTTAGGGTTTTGTAATGTTTTGTATGTCGGCTGAAGAGCCCGACAGATATAAATATAGATACATAGAGCATCATAAAAAGAGTCCGGGTGAGGTCTCGGCTCCACAATCCATGAAGGTCTCGGATTATTTTAATGTAATGTCTCTTGATTAGAGAACCACCTTTGGTAAAGCCATTGAGCCAGAGAGGAGGAGAGAAGGACATACTGAGATTAGATCACAAGCTCCAGGAGTCTCCAAGGTGGTCTAGTTCAATCTCATAGAGATCTCAACGACAAGGAGAATTGTATGCGCACCAAAAGTGAGAACTGTAGAACTATCATAACAAGAGAGCCAAGAGCCAAATCGCTGTGGATGCAGTCCAGAGGGGGTGAACCACCTAATACTCTTGGTGTAATGTGATGAATCGCAATGAATATCTCACCATAATTCCATTAGATAAGCCGATGCGTGTAATGAATGAATGAGCACATTGCTTGGTTAGTTTTTATTGGGATATAATGGAGTTGGTAACTAACGGAGGATTAAAACATAGTTACTATCCTAACGAGAACTCATGTAGTCTTCGCTTTGGGGGTTGCTTTTACCTCATTTTAAAATTAGGAAAATGAAACTCCGTTTTTAGGTGGTTTTTGGTATTTTAAATTTTCTTATACATAATATTTCCACTTTATTCCTTTAAGATCTCGTTTTCATTTATTTTCATTTTTATTTTTATTTTTATTTTATTTTTTATTTTTTTTTCAACGATGTTTTTCATCTATTTTCTAACTTTTCAATACATATATATATATATATATATATATTTTTTTTTTTTCATTTTTTCAATCTTTTTTAATCATATTTCCACAGTTTCATCCAATGTTAAAAATGTTGTAATAATAATTTATTTTGAAATTAAGATTTTTCAGATAATTATCCCACCCTTAATTAAGTTATATTCCATACATTTTAAATATAGTGAAAATATCATTTTAACACACTTTTTTTACCCACTTCAATAAATAGAAAATAAGTGTTGTTAAATAACAATATTTTAAATATTTAGAAAATATATATATAATTTTTTATCAATTAAAAACTAAAATAAATAAGTAGAAAAAACAAACAAAATTGAAATTAAAAAACAAAAAACATTTTAAAACAAATTTATATGAGAAAAACCATCTAAGAACCTAAAAAGCTAAAGAGGACAAGAAAACCATAAAATTATATATATATATATATATATATATATATATATATATATATGAGGAAAAAAAATTAAGAAAAAAAGGTAAAAATAATGATAGCCCAAAAAAGTACCAAAAAGTTAAAAAAGCCCAAAAATATAAAACATACAAAACCTAAATTAAGAAACTTAAAATATAAATTTTAATACATAATTTAAATAAAAAATTCACAAAATAAGTTGAAAACTTTAAAACTACAAACTGTAAAAAAATAAAATTTATATAAAACCTTAAAAAAACAAAATTTACAAAAAATTCAAATAATAATATTTTTTAAAAAATAACAACACTTCTATTTTTAAAAATCCATTTAGGTGGAACTTACTAGTTTACTAGTTCAGGTGGAACTTAGTAATATAGCTATAAAGTAGGCCTATTCACTTTTGGGTGCTCAAATTAACTTCTGTTGCTTTAATATATTCACTGTAACAGACTGAAGGGCGCGAATTACTTAAGTCCATTCTTGATTTATCAGTCTTGATTTATCATCTGCATCGTTCCACCTTCCAAGAACACGGTTCCACAATGAGCATACAACATTCACACGGTGGGAACGCTATGGAATTCCACATGTTGAACACACTTCCCCATCACTGTTTTTATAATGCTATGTTCATATTGACAGAATGAAGGGCTATTATTCCATAGAACAAAGATTTAGGGCCAGTGGCTTCAAATGGGAAACATAACTCTAATAAATAAAACCATCTCCCAAATCTGTTCATAAAATTGCAAATTTTTTTATCTTAAATTTGCCCCTGCAAACCAAAAAATCGTAAGCAATTCAGTGACCACAAGACGAAACTTAGGGTTTTTAAGAAAAAATATTGATCTAACACGGCTTCAGCCTTGACCGACTTTGACTCAGATTCCTTCCTTCAACAACGGGGCAACCACGACGACCATGGGAGCGATCTCTTGGAGCTCAATCGTATCCTTGAGGCTGATCATTGTCATCCGCATCTATCTCGTTGCCTAAAGTTTCTTTGATGTTTTTGGACAGGATTGGAATTCGAGTTGGGATTGCATTTGAACAATGTATCATCCTTTTCCTCCTCCCACTACACCAGTTGTAACACTTATTTTTAAAAATAAGTGTTGTTAAATAACAATATTTTTAAATTTTTATAGGGAAATGACACGACAGTCCGCTGGGGGTCAAGATGCCTGACATCTGCCCCACTCTCGCTGGCCCTGGTCCTGGTAGTTCATTGGACCTGGACCAGCCCGCGGGCCTGGTCCAAGTCCCATTCATTTGATAACAGTTTGTTATAATATAAACATACATAATATAATATTCCACATTATTCACATATTATATATAAAAAAAATTTTAAATAATTTTAGCTTAGGTAAATTTAATGTTTTGTTAATTTTATTTATTTTAGATGCTCTTTTTAAATTTTATTACATTCCTTGATTATATTTCCTAGTCTCTTTTTATAATTTTTTTTTTAAGTTTGAAGGGATTTTGGCTCTATTTTACAAAAAAAACGTATTTTTACTTTTTAAATTCATTGTTTTCGGGGAAATTTTAACTTTTTCATTTCTTCTAATTTTTCTTAGTTTTACACAATTTTGTTAGCTCATAAAATTATGTTTTGAATATGGTCAATATAACAATACCAATTAAGAAATTATTTATGTTTCATTCAATGTGTAACTTTGTATTTACTCTATTTTATTATTAAAACGTGAAAAATTATTAAAAAAGGGATGAAATTTTAAATTATATTGTGATATTTTCATGGCATTATATATTACCTGTGCTTATGTGATAATAACATTTAAAAGTAAACATTTAAGGGTTTTCTTTAAGGATTTTGTTTATTGTAATTATGAGTTCTTTTACCACATTATAAAATGTGTCATTTTAATACCCATACTCTTTAAAATGGGTGCTACCCATAGTAGTACTTTTCAATTTGATGGTTGATTTTGATGTCTTTGATTTTAATGGCACCAAGTGATAAAAATGATTTAAAATGATCTCAAAATTTAATGCTTTGAAAAGAAAAAGAAAAAAATCAAAAAACATCTTATTTGTTTTAGGGTGTTGATTTTAAGGTTTTCTGAGCCACGGCCTAAGTTTTGAATCCCATGTTTGAAAATGTTGTAATTTCAATTTATTTTAAAAAAATGATTTTTTTTTTTTTTTTTTTTTTTTTTTTTTTTTTTAAAAAATGGTGCTACCGGTAGCACCACTTTTTGATTTGGGGGTTGATTTTGATGTTTTTTATGCAAAAATATGGGTTTTTTGGGCCAGAGTTCTCGTTTTGAGGTCACAGTTCTCATTAAGTTGGTAACTATGTTAAAATATAAAAGGGAATAACAATAGCTTGTAACACAAGTTAGAGTAAATGGCTCAGAATACAGATCCCATATTTCATACTCAATCCTAGGCTGTAAACACATGAGTCTTACAGCCACCCATTTAAAGCTATCTTGGGTGAGATTGTGCAGTGCATTATGTGTGTTGTGTTGCCTTCTAGTTTTCCAGAGGGGCCGATAGTTTTAGGCTTTGTTGGTACCCTGAAAGATATGAACCCTGGGTGAACAACACAGGTAGTAGGGAAGAGTAGCTCACTTAACCCAACAAATGTTACTAAGCCAACAAAGGTGTTCAAGGCCCACATGCTTGTATTTAACAAAAGATAAAAGTCAAACCATTAACCTTCTAGATGCTCGCCCATGGATACTGAGGAAAATGAAATGTCTCGCATAAAAAAACTGATGGGACCCATGAAAGAATAAGTAATAATAAATGCCAACCACAGAGGGGTATGTGTGGGAATTGTTTTTATTTCTTAGGTAGAAGCACCACACATGTTTCCAACTTGAAGAAGCATGATGTGACTAGGGTAGAGCCAAGGTGGGAACATTTTTTATTTCTTAGGTAGAATCCTCGCCTTAGCTTCAACCTCGAAACATTCTCAAAGAATTAAAGGAAATAGATGGGCTTGGAAAAATGTTGCATTGAAAATGAAGGCGCGACACACTCTCTACAACGGAAACCATAAGTGAGACACTAAAACCTCTTGTATATCATGAACCTCATGCCAAAATTTCTTCCCCTCATACATGACACCTCATACACATGACTTAGAAGGAAACCCCTTGGGAAACACCCCTAAACTTGAGGTACGATTCACCCAATAGGTCGTTTTGTCAACCCTCCCATACCTAAACTTCGAAAATTGCATAGGGTATTTGAGCATTGGTTTATTTTGATGAGGTATTTTGGATGTACATTCTTATATGGATATTTTATTGATTTGATTTACTCATCATGATTCTTTTACTTGAGATCCTTAGAGGGTGTATCCATTTGTTTTTGCAGGACCCATCTAGTGGATAGTTTTGGAGGAACAAGCCTAGTTTGGGCTTCCATAGAGATTGAAACCCATAGGTTGGATGCCAAGGGACCACATGTCAGTTCATGGATACATGCCTTTGGAGGCCTATAGGGAAACTTGGAGGATCTTACCCAACCCTTACATGCCAAACGATTTTCTTGAAACAGGAAAAACGTCACCTTCTTAGAGCTTGACGTCACACATGGGTTAGGTTGTGGTGGTGATGTGACACTTGGCACTTTGATGAGGATTGGTGCCTTGATTTAGTGGAGAGAGGTCATATCACCTTGGAAGATGGCTTTTGGAATCCTAATGCCCCTTCTCCATTCTCAACAACTTGACTTAAAGCACCAAAAGTTACCCAAAAGGAGGGTGACGTCATGTTTTAGGGTTTCTTTCATGTGTAAAAGTATGAATTAAATAATATTATTTTGTAAAGGAATAAGATTATGGATGTTGACCCATTATCTTGTGGTTTTCCCTAAATTATGTGGATAAATATGATTAGAACACTTTGTATAAATAGAGATTATTTGTATCTCATTTTCATCATATCTCTCCCATTGTGAGAAGACTAGTTGGATGAAATTTGCGACCTCTTGGGCATTTTTGGTATCTGTCTCTTGTGAAAATGATTTTTGGTGTTATCTCTTGGTGATTTCATGTGGTTAAGTGGTGCACACGTCTTGGAGGCTTCTTCACTTGCTCTTCAATGGTAAATTCTTGGTGAACTAGGGTTTGATCTCTCTCTTTGTTGGGATAGGTAAGGAAAAATATGCATTTGTTAGTTATTTCTTGTTTATTATTGGTTATTGTTGGTTGAAAAATTATGAGGAGTATGCTACATACACCCTCCATTAAGCTTCATCTCATTTTCTAAGTTTATAAGTCATTCTTGGACAAGGGTTTCTAGGATAAATACAAGTGTGTATACCCTCATAGATTTACCCTAGTTTGATTGGCATAACTTAGGGAGTAAGAGGATTTCCACCCCTAGGGATCTTGTTGATCTAACTTGTGATATAAAGATTCCATTCACCCTATTATAAAGGCACTAATCTGATTTTTGCATTGGTAAATGGGTTTTGGTGAGATATCAATCTTGTTTAAGTTGGAATATTTTGTGGATACCTTGAGGTTGATAACCCCTCTAGGGCATATTATTTATCTTGGTATTCTTCAATCTATTATAAATTTTAAACGATAGACATTATGGCTATAGAAACCCAAATACAAATCTCTTGATAACTCACATTTCAACTGTTAGAATTTGCTAAACATTTGCCAACATAATCTACTAATATCAACGCATCTTTTGGGTCGAATATTTGCGAGTTTTGGTGGTTGAATTTAATGTCGTAAAAACTTGTTTGCTACATCCGTAAGGATTCAATTATATATCTGCAATACTATTTTATTACATCTTTGTTTCATGCTAAAGTCTTGATTTTTCATACTTCAGTTAACTAGTCATTGCTAGTTTGTCTCTTGAAATCTTAACTAGACTTTTAACAAATTTATTTGCAGCTCTTATTATCATTTTGTTGCTGATATATATTTTTTGTTTACTGCTACAATTAGGGAAAACAATCTTAAATTGTTTTTCCAACATATTATTGATCTTGTATCATTGTTTTCCTTCCAGGTACAATCACTACTTGGAAAGTTGACTACGTCATGGCACATCTTCTACCATCTACGAGACTCTTTCCAATCGCTTCTTACCTTCCATTATTGAACTATAGGGGGGCTCTTCATCATCGATTCATTTTACATCTCATTTCCCCCAGGGTCACCAAGATTCCCCCCTTGAGGTGATCACTTCATCTCTAAAGTGACGAGACTACCTATCTAAAGTGACAGTGGGTAGGTTTTCCCTTAGTTTTCACTATTTTTTGGTTTGGGTCGTGCTTTGCACAACCTATAACTTGTGGGATAACGTTTTTAACATTATTATTACTAGAAATACATAATCACCTCAAAATAGTGGTTTTCAGCCTTAATGAATCATAAATGTATAATTTGGTTTGTTACTTAATCTTCATAGGGTTAGTGTATTATTAAGTTTTCATAGATAGACTAATACCTTGTAGTATGGTTTGATAATTAATTTTCCCAGGGCCAATTTCTTTAGTTTTTTAGGATAGACTTGATATGTATGTTGTCAATTAGGTCTAGCCGAAGCAGTTGTGAGAATAAGTGTTATCCTCCACACACGTGTTGAATTCCCACAAGTGACACGATGAGCTATTAATGAATATATTGTTGTAACGGCCTTGAGCCTTCTATTGACAAGGCCTTGAGTTTCTACAAAGTCATGTTTACCTTGGGTATCATCATCATAAAAAGGATTGATACTTATGGCTTAATTAATTGTGTAGTACTAACTATTGAAATGAGAATTTTCTTAGGATTTTGAGAGTGCAACAAATTTAATCAAAGTTTTTCATTCATTAAATAAGAATGTTATGCCCCTAAATTATAATTGACATAATATGGTGTAGAAACTTATTTTGGTGCTAAGTTCAAGTGGCGAGTTAGGAAATAACATGGCTATGATCGACAACTTAGCAATGGTCTTGGTGGAGATACCAATATTGATGGTTGGACGTGTGAGAATCCAGGTGAAAAACCCTAGGCCCTCTTGGTCGCCTCCCTTGGCCCTCCCGACCCCCCTCGTCCCTCTCCCCCCATGGCCTCTGTGGATCTGGATCTGGATCCCCCTCCGAACTTCCAAGACGAAGTCATCACCTTCAAGGCCCTCGTGGGTTCTCTTTTCCCTCCTTCGACATGGCCCAACACCTCTCAGTTTGTTAAAAAATTGGAGCAGATCCTGGTAGTCTCAATCCCCAACACCATTGCGAGAAGAAAATATCTTTCCTTCGCCTCTCGAGAACTTGTTGGCCAGTTTATGGGACTTTGGCCCTCACCTCGACAAATAGATCTTTAGATTGAGTGGAACTGGAACCCCCTGGTTCAAGGACGTATGAATCATTTATTCTACGGTAAGAATTTCTATATTTTTAATTTTGAGCTTAAATAAGACAGAGATATCATCTTCAAAAATGATCCATATTTCTTTAGACCAAGAGGGTTATATATAAAAAGATGGACGCTTGATTTTGACCCCAAAAATGGCATTCCTTCAGTTGTTCCAGTATGGGTAAGGCTTCCACACTTTCCTTTTCACTGCTGGGGTGATGAAGTCCTGAAAAGAATCGAAGACGCCCTAGAAAAATATATTAATAGGGAAGAGCCTAGATGAATCCTTTACTCTTTTTCTAGGATCTGCATAGAAGTAGACCTAGAAAAAGGGCTCCCGAAAGCAATAAAGTTAAAGCTGGACAACTGGATTCACATCCAAAAATTAGACTATGAACAACTTCCATTAAAATGTAAATATTTCCATGAATATGATCACTTTGCAAATAAATACCTCGGTAATAAGAATCCCTCAGAAGTCGAAGCACCCCCACAAGAAGACAGATGGAAACAGGTTCGCAAAAAAAACTCCAGCGGAAAAAATAACAGATCTCGTCCAATACCCTTAGGCCCTCCACCCACTTCAAAACGTTCATGACGTCAAAACCCTGCCCTAAAATCCCCTCCCAAAAAGGCTCCCTCTTCGACCCCCAACCCTCCCCTTAGCCATAATCCCTTTGAACCGTTAGGTGAAACCTCCTCAAAGAAGAACCCTCCTCCAGTCCTGAACTCTTCCTCTCCCCCTGATCCACCCCTAATTTTCATCATCGATGAGTCAGACACAAATGATTCCTCCATGGAAAAAGTACATGTATCCACATAGCAGGAAAATTCAGCCTCAAACCTACATACGCAATATAATCAAGAAAAAGAAGAAGGAGAGATCCCACCAGAGAATCCAATAAAATTGGGCGATGAATGAATAAGGAAGTCAAAGAAGAAGCAACAACTAAATTAAAGGCTCAAGGAAAACAATAGACTATAGAATACACAATCTACACATCCACAAGGAAATCGTGAACTAGAGAAATGGAACACTCAGTCCACGGAAACCGAGCTCCCTCCAACCCCCTTTAATGATTTCTCTCTCCAGGAACTGTAGGGGCTTCGACAGTAAGCTTAAGTCAAAGCACTAAAATATCTAAAAAAAATGGCCAATCCCTCGGTTATCCTTCTCCAAGAAAGCAAAATGGACTCTTCATCACTTCTTGAAGCAACAAACAAAATTTACAACAACACTGGTGAAGCGACAGTCATCTCTCATGGAGCCTTTGGCAGCATCGCAACACTTTGGAACGAACAAATATGGAGCTCTAAGGTAATCTCTAAAACCCAAAACTGTATTTTAACAGTCCTAAAAAATAAGGATAACAACAACGTCATTTTTGTGGTCAATATCTACATGTCAAACACTTATAAAGACAAAATGGCAACCTGGACCTCCCTCTCAAATCTTTGAAACTCCATAGACCCCTCTTCCTGTATAATCGAGGGAGACTTCAAAACCCACTTCAGCCTCAGAGAAAAAAACAAGGAGGAAGAAAAGTAAGATACCCCTTCTCAGAAAACATTACCAACCTCATTTCAGATTGGTACATGCAAAACATCAAACCCACCAAAAGAAACTACACCTGGAACAACAGACGGGTTGGCCTTAAACACATCACAACCCGCCTGGACCGCTTCCTCATCAACATCGATTTCCTCCTCTCCCCTTTCATCATCTCCTCCCAAATTATCCCCTTTGCAATCTCAGATCCCAAACCCATTACCCTCTCCTTCCTCTCCCCTCATAACTTTGGCCCCCTCCCTTTCCACTTTAATCAGCTCTGGATGGATAACCAATCCATTCCCTCTCTTGTCACACAAGCTTGGACCACCTCATTCTCTGGATCCCCTAATTTTTTTTGGGAAAGTAAGCTCAAATACATTAAGATATCACTCAAAGATTGGATGAAAAAGTCATTCACCCCCCCCCCCCCCAATCAGGAAAAACAAGAAAAAATACAGCAACTCATAAAAATCCAATAGAAAATAGAATTCAAACCAATAAAAGAAGCTCTGATGAATAAATAAAAAGAGGCGCAATAGAATCTTTAGACCATGTTATGTAAGGAGGAAGAACATTGGTGCCTGAAGTCCAGAAGCCTCTGGATAAAAGAAGGAGACTCAAACACCTCCTTCTTCCACAAGCAATCTCAATCTCAGAGGAAAAAAAACACAGTTACCTCCATTACCTCTAGCATAGGGCAGCAAATTGACTCATATGAATAGGTTAAAGAAGAGGCTTACCGCCATTTCAATCATCTATACCAGCAACCAATGAAAGAAGCAACACACATGGAGGCTACCGACATGCTGGCAAATATCCCTGAGCTAGTTTCAGAAGCAGAAAACAACCAGCTAATTCAAGATATCACGGAGGAAGAAATATTCAAAGCAATCTGGAGTTTGGATCCAAATAAAGCTCCGGGACCTGACGGGTTTCCAATCAGATTCTATCAATCCTATTGGGAAACCATCAAATGGGACTTGAAGAAAATACTAAACTACACTTTTTACAAACAGAAAGTCGGAGGAACAACCAACTCTACCTTCCTAGCCCTCATTCCCAAAGAATCCAACCCCTCCAACTTCTCTCACTTCCACCCCATCTCACTCTGCAACTCTTCATACAAAATCCTCACCAAAATTATCGCGAACCGTCTCACCCCCTTGCTCAAAAAGTTAATCTTAGAAAACCAGAGTGGTTTTATTAGAGACAAGCAGGTAACAAACAACATTGTTCTGGTCCAAGAATCCATCCATTCTAGCAAGAAAACTAAAACTCTAGGTATGGTCATCAAGCTCAACATGGCAAACGCTTTTGACCAGGTCAAATATAGTTTTATCTTCTCAATCTTCAAAGAATATGGATTCTCATAAAACTTCAGCAATTGGATCAAAGCTTGAATTGGTACGCCCTTGGTCTCTCCTCATGTTAATGGGCGTCCAAACAATTTTTTCAAGGCAAGCATAGGCCTTCGACAAGGCTAGACCCTCTCTCCCTTTCTCTATATTTTTCTAGCGGACTCACTCAGCCGAAAGTTGGAAGAGGAACGAAGAAAAGGAAAGCTCCCTAGTCTACTCATAGAGAGAAGGGTAAAAGAGATAAATCACTCTCAATTTGAAGATGACACACTCTTACTGGGATCAACCACAATATGCACCACCAATCATTTTCAAAAGATTCTCAACTCCTTTCTCACAGCCCCAGGTGGCAAGATGGACATATCTAAATGTAGAATTTATGGATGGCACGTCCCAGGGCATATAAAAGAACAAATCGCCATAATATTCGGCTTCCCCATCATAACCACATGGAACTATTTTAAATATCTGGGAATGCCCATTTTCCTCAACTCCTATGGTTCTTCAGCCTGGTTAGAAATCATTGAGAAAATATCAGCGAGAATTCAGAATTGGGGAGGCCGCTGGATCAATCCCACTGGGAAAACCGTTTTAATCAAATCAGTCCTTTCCTCCCCCTCCATATTCCAATTCTCAGGACTACTAGCTCCCAAAGGAATTCTAGAGAAAATCTCCATATCTCTAAGATTCTTTCTTTGGGTAGGCGGAAAAACAAATACGAAAAAATTCCACCTCATAAACTGGAAACAAATCTTCCATCCCTACAACAAAGGAGGTGTGGCCATCAAGGACCCAACTATAATGAACAGATCATTGGGAGCTAATCTAGCCTGGCGTTTAATGACAATAAAATCAGACTAGTGGAAGCTAGCACTTATAAACAAATACTTCCAAACCTCCAGACTTCGATTCTTAGATGGATCCATTCCCACCCTTCCAAGATCCCCGATATGGCGCCTTCTAAAAAATGTTTCTCCTCTAATTCAGACCAAACTCTCTTGGGCCCCTGGAAAGGGAGACACAATAAATATATGGTCGGACCATATCCTCAACCGTGAACCCCTGAGCTCCCATGTGACTCTCCAACCACTTAAAGATTGGTGTTGTGCAAACGACTTCTCCAAGCTTCAGGATTTCTGCCTCTGGAGCAACAATGGGGACTGGGTAAATTGGAAGCTGCCTAAACCCGTAGAGTTTCTCAACCCTATCCTCCCCATCTTATTCAACAATATGGTTGGATGTGCCCCCCTCAATCGCTTCATCCCTGACTATCAAAGATGGGGTGATAAACACTTATTTGTCAAGGAGGGTTATACCCTTCTTCTCTCTGAAACCCACGGCCCCCCTCCCTCCAAAATCTGGAAAGAGATTTGGTATGATCCCTCGTTACCCAAAATATGGAAAGAGATTTGGTATGATCCCTCGTTACCCAAAATCAATACTTTCTGCTGGCTCTTGGTCCATGGAAAAATATTAACAGCTGAAAACCTCCTCAAACGGGGCATCCATGGCCCCTCTCGGTGCCCCTTTTTCCTTGAAGCCTCAGAAACCATCACCCAACTTTTTATGGAATGCGATTTCACTACCCAAATATGGAACCTCATTTACCTTCCCCTCCCCAATCCCCCCCCTCCTCCAGAAAATTGGAACAACCTTTTTACCCACTAGAAGCAAAGATATGCTGGAAGCTTCAAAAGAAAAAATAAATCCATTCTTCTATGGAGACAAATCCCCAAATTTGTTTGTTGGGAACTTTGACTAGCTCGCAATCGAGTCATCTTTCGCGAGAATCTTCCCCCAATGAATAACACTTTTTCCATGATCTATGGCCTAATATCATAAGTTTTCAGAGTCATAGTAGTTGGTTTCGACCCCCAGGCAACTTGGAACCAAGTGAAGAATACTAGGTCACCCACATTCGGGGGCCATAAAAGGCTACCCTTGTCTCTCCTAGGTAGGCCACCAAACAACAAGATTTGCAATTGCGCCTTGATAACAACAAATTCTCTCACTGGAAAAGATAGCAAAATACCTTCCTTCTATTCTTCGATGAAGCAACAATAGGTAACCCAGGGGTGATAGGTGCGACAGGAGTCATTTACAATTCCGAGGAAAACAAAATAGTAGAGTATTCCTGGGGTCTAGGAAAATCAACTAATAATAAAGTAGAGATCCTCACAGTCTACATGGGATTGAAGCTCGCTCAAGAGAGGAACATCCAAACTCTAATTGTTTTGGGGGATTCTGAGATTGTCATAAAGGAGCTTCGGGGTCGGTCCAGTTCACCAAAAGGTCCTCTCAAAGGAATATGCTCAGTTATAAACTTTCTTAAGAAGAACTTCATCAGCCTGATCTTCTTCCATATCTTGTGAAACGAAAACTCAGAGGCAGACAATTTGGCAAAAGCAGCCAAAAATTTGGAACAAATCCACCTTCTTACCAATCAAACCCCATCTTATTTTTTGTTTCCTTAACTCCGCCTGCCCTTTATCCCCCTCCTTTAACCCTAGTATCAATTCTACCCATATTGAACCTGCTCCCCCTCTCCTAACCCCCCCAGCCTTTCCTCACCTCTCCTCCCTTCCCCTTTCCCACACCCGCTTTGTCCCCCACTCTCTTTGGCATGCGTGTCCTTTCCAACCACTTTCCTCCCCTCTCCCCTCCCCTCATTTATTCCCTTCCCCATCGCTCGAGTCCCCTTTATATCAAGGATCTTCATCTGAAATTTTGGATGATCCATCGTCACCCCCCTATGTCATCTCTCCACTTTCATTTTCTGCAAATTCTCTCTCACTCGTGGGATGTGATGGATCCCCCAAATCTTAATGGTCTATTGATCCTTGGCAATTGGATTCAATCCATCCGGTTTAGCTCTCTCGCCTGGCTCTGCATCCCTCTTGACTCTAGAAATCTCTCCCCGCTTCCCCCTTCTCGACTCTTCCTCCTAGCCAGCCTCAGATTCCTTCTACATAGTGCCTGCTCACTCCTCATACACTACAACATCATGCAGTGAAGGTCCATAGTCCCTTTCACCTACCTAGTTTGCGCCACTGCAGACCATCGCGAGCAATTCCAAGCTCTGCGAACAGAATGCTGGTGCATAGAAGAACACATAGGCTCGCGACATCTTAACTCCAACAGGAAAACCAAGTTATCCATGAAATTATGGCCGAAATGCAGACTCAGATGCAGCAACAGGAAATCATACACAACCAAGAATTAGCAATTTTCCTCAGGGGGGTCAACAACAATACAAGGCAGATAGGAGCAGTCACCCAACATCTGGGAAATCCTCAACAACGAACACACTCTACAGACATGGATGAATCTCGTTTACCTTCAACCTTCCACTCTGCCGCTAGCAATGATCAACATGTCCTGATGGCTCCAGGGTTCTTTGATCGTGTTTTGGTGGCAGACAACCAAGCTCAGCTCCATGTGGAATCACACCAAGCATAGGAGAATCAAGCAACATAAAAGAACGATCCAGACCATCCCTACATATAGCTCTGGTTTTTTATGAATTGTAATTTTTCGTTGTTATTAAATAGTTTTATAGCCATTTTCACATGGAAAAACTGTATCCTATATAGAAAAATGGCCAAATCTCTCACCGGAATAGAAATACCTTTTTGTTTATATGGCAATAGCAGAGGTGCCTACACCCTACCGTCTGTATCTTTTTGAAATTCTGGCATTTTTTGATATAATACAAATATACCTGTTTCTGTTAAAAAACAATTATTGATGGTTGGAACTTTGGTGTACCTTATTATGTAGGACCAATCAAGAATATTGCATTTAATTACTTGGATCAATGTGTCAAACACACCCATTTAAATAAATTACTTTAGTGGAGGATCCCTCAACTTGTTTTAGTTTCGTGTTTATCAATGGGCCCACTCATTTTTCCTTTGACGTTGTCTTTTTCCTTTTTGATTTTTTCCACCCTTTGTTTCCTTTGATATTTTTGAATTTGTAAATCAATCTACACTATTTTTCTCTGTCACATTAATATGTGATAGTTTTTTAGTTTTTCATGGAACATAGAATTGATTTTTGTTGTTTTTCACATAGTCAAAAAGCATAGAGTGTTTTTTTCCAAAATCTTGAGATTCACCCATTGGAAGATTTTTCATTCCCTTCTCCAATAAATTAGGCTCACTTATTTTAGTTTAGAATTCATTTTATTTGTATTGAGCCTTCAACTCATCGTGGGAATCATTTCTTCCCCTCGAGGACTTTTTAGTCTACTTTTCCTTAAATTTATATCATTGTTCATGGATATTTTACTCCCCTATTTGAAGTTTTTCGCCTCCCTTTCATTATACATGTTTTTGCAGTTTACTTGGTCATCCATGGCCCCTCCACTTTGCATCATTGCTTTATTTTTCAACTCTAGGAGTGAAAGAGTGGTCTGAGTACCTCCATGATTTCCATCATATAATTTGGCACCTCCATTCAAAAATGTATTTTCACAATGATCCATAGTCTCCACCATTTACTTAAGGTCATATCCATTGTTCATTTCCATTAGGGAGAGAACCCTTTATTTATGGAGGTTCAATTAGGGTTCTTACCCTCGTATTTTGTTTTTGGTTTGAAACCTAGCATCCTTGCACCATGTTCATACTCCTGGCACCCCCTTTTACTTTGGGT
>SNQJ01S0033181.1:5134-22140 GCA_010110895.2 Picea sitchensis
ACCCCTTGAGAGTACTCTTTTCCGAGAATTACCCCATAAACCTTGTAACCGTATTGAACCTTACCAGAGACTCGATTAAGATCGAGGATAATTTCCCGAGAACTTTCTGAGGGTTCATGCAATCCGGGTCTGGAACCCTTATGCAAGAAAGAGTAGCTTTCTAAAGTCTCGGGGTCATGGGAGCCTGAAGCTCCCAGAGTTTGAACTTCGTGATTCAAGATCATATGGGATTTGACCATTTCACGCATCGGGGATTCGAGAGTTTGGAGGTGGAAGAGCTGACTCTTGGAGTCATAAAGTCCCGAGTCCCGATATCGTGATGGGATCCTGGACTGTAGATCCTAGGGACCCATCAGATCTTTATAAGCCGTCGATTCTTAACCTTTACTTAGGCGGGAGAGTGAACTCGACTAAATCCCAAAAGTCCTGAAGACATCGAGACCATCCATGTTGGAGGACAGGTGGCAGAGATCCAATCACTTCACGTATCGGGGATTTGGGATTTCGGAGGTGGAAGACCTAGCTCTTGGAGTCACAAAGTCCCGAGTCGCGAGATCGTGACGTGATCTAGGCCATTGATCACAGAGGAAGGATAGCCGTGGGATTTGACCATTTTGCGTATCGGGGATTCGGGAGTTTGGAGGTGGAAGACCCAACTCTTGGAGTCACGAAGTCCCGAGTCGTGAGATTGCGATGGGATCCTGGATCGTAGATCCTAGGGACCCATCAGAGCTTTATAAGCCGTCAATTCTTAACCTTTACTTAGGAGGGTGAGTGAACTCGACTACGTCCCAAAAGACCCAAAGACATCGGGACCGTCCATGTTGGAGGATAGGTGGCAGAGATCTGACCACTTCGCGTATCGGGGATTCGGGAGTTCGGAGGTGGAAGACCCGGCTCTTAGAGTTATGAAGTCCTGAGTCACGAGATCGCGACATGATCTGGGCCATTGATCAAAGAGGAAGGACAACCATGGGATCAGACGTCTCGGTACATCACATATCGGGGGTTCGTGAGTTGGAGGTGGAAGACCAAATGCTTGGAGTCGCAAAGTCTTGAATAGAGAGAAGTAGGAGTAACTAGTGAGTCGGGACCTCTTCGCCATATCGCATATTGGGGTCTCATAGGTTGAGGGGAATCAGTTTCGACTATAGAAGTCCCGAGCTTGCGAGTTGCGAGAACTGGTGCAACACGTGGCACGTTCGCTTGGTGGGACTCACGTGGTTGACAGGTGGGGTGACGATAAGATGTCCAGAGAGAGGGAGAAATGGTGATAGGTGGGGGACATGTGTCATTTGAAACGGGAGTCAACATCCTGTTGACTTCTTGTACTTCGGGTTCTCGTAAGAAAGGGGCACAAGGGCCCAACAACTCAAGTCGCGAAGTTGCGAGTCCCGAGAAGCCCGAAAAGAGTCAAACCTTCTCTGAATTTTGCATCTCGAGGTTTCGTAAAAGAAGGGACCAGAGGTTCAACCTTTCAACTCACGAACTTGTGAGTTGCGAGAAAGGCTAGTAGTTAGCCCTAGCTAGTGGTCACGAGTGGAGAGCACTAATAAGGAGGGGCCATACCATATCGGAATCTCAGGTATCGACGATTGGTGAAGAAAAATTTGAGGGCCTTCGACTCGCAACTCGCGAGGTCTCCAGTTGTGAAAGGTGCTTGCTTTTTAGGCACGTATGCAGTCCTATCGAGATAGGGACTAAATAAAGGGAGCTAGTGCCTTATCATTAAGCGGCGAGTAGATCTGGATGGCCAGAATCTGCGCACCCAGATCTACGGCCAGAGTTTCATTCTAGAGCCCCCTCACCATTCTACCTTTAAGATTGAACTCACTTGTATCGCTGAGTCACGAAACATGAAAAGGCACTTGGTTTGTTTGGCCTGTGGTCCTAACCCATGACCACAGGGAGGTAAACAGGGAAGAACTAGCTTGCACTAGGCCCCCGTAGGACTTCGGGGATTCTGTCCCTTGAGGAAAAGTGAAATTTTTATTATGCCGTAGTGGGTGTGTTACAGAGATCCGTCCTTTACTCCACTTCAAATGACTTATAGTCAATTCTCCTCTACATTCTTTATCTTGGAGTATCAATCCTATGAAGTGACAGATCTTCCGCCACACGTCCTGTTCCAATGGACCGCTCTAATGAACTCTGACACTCTGGACTTCAAGATTTCTCGTGCCTTCACTCTTCACTTTCCTCCGTAGTGACTTTTCTTCAGAGTAAATGCCCACTCTCCATGTGTCCCTTTGTTCATCAACGGATCTTATTGACTCCGGCCTTTGGGACTTTTGACCCTCAAAAAATTACTCGCCAATTTCCCCGAAGTGTTCTATCACCGGAGTGATAGATTTGACGCCACGTGTTCCAACCACATATGGCTAGGATTATTCCTTACCTTTGGAGCTTCAGAAGACTTCTAGTCAATGACTCCACTTCCTCCTTTCCTTTTCTTCGAAGTATGCACTTCCAAACTCCATGATATTCTAATGCGTATGCCTCTCAGATCGACGACCACGATTTACTTCGACAGTTCGAGCTTCGAGAGTTTTGGCTTCACTACTCTCGTTTTCCTTCGAAGTACTTTTCTCTCGAAGTACATGGATTGACACTACATGTCCTTCCTAGATCCAATGGTCCATATCTCTTCATCCTTTGCGAATTCATGAAATTTTCTCTTTGCTCCATGCAAACCTTCCAAAGCTTTACCTCCTGGAATCTCCAATCTGCTGCCACATATCCTCCTTGATACCGACGGTTAGGATTCAGTTCTTAGCTCCGGGACTTTAGTGATCCCTCTCTCAAAAACTTTTCAAACCTCTAAATACTCAGAGTGCCGAAGGAATCCAAGGCTAACCTCTGTGCAACTCTCCCAGATCTCACGGCTTGGAATGATCCCGCTTCCTCTGAATGGATCTTGCTCGTTAATTTGGGGAATCTTAAAGGGATCCTCCCTATTTAATAATTCTCACCCACTACCTCTTCTGAGCTTGTTCTTCCTCGAAACCTCTAAGTCCTCAGAGTGTTTCTTCGTCACTTAGTCTAATTTTGACTATGTGCACACCTTGCAATAGGTCTTTACGACTCAATTGTTTTTCTTGAACAATATGACTTTGAGTGCATTTATGCCTACACACACTTTCAAGCTATCCCTCTTGAAATTTTGAGTCAAAACAGACTCTGTCAATGCACACCTTGTAGACACTTATGCACTCCTTGCAAACAAAAGACTCACGTTATCTCTCCTAAGATTCCGAGTCTAAAGAGACTCTGTCAACACACACCTTGCGGACACTATGCACTCCTTGCACTTGCTCGTAGAAGAGAAATAATCAAAACTTATATAGTCCTCATAGATTCATAAATTCAACCATGAAATTCATTCATAACATAAGAACAAGTAATAACAGATAAATGCAATTAAACATAAAGCTTACCATTCATTCATCTAGATAGACACAATAATAGAAACACCAGACATTTGGGATCAATGCTTCTATGTTATATTCATTAAAAAAAATGTACATGGGCTCATACACTCTGATAAGATTCAACGGTATTTAGCTACAATAATATTCAACATCAATAACCTTTAGTCGCCTCATTTGGGCAACAATACATTTATTTATACAAAAGAACTCATAGATATTTTCCCTCCGACTACCTTAGTGCTATCCTATCAAATTAACGACTTTCAACTACTAAGGATTTATTACAATAAATGATCGATCCAGACAGATAAGAGAGAATGCTTTAGATCTGTACTTCCATTAGCTACATTAAGGGAAATACAATCTCCATTGATCTCACACGATGGTTCAACCTCTTAACATTTAATATCTTCTTTAATTACAATCTTTTCAAGGTATTTCATGACATGCCATCTTTAAAATTTGAAAACACTTAAAAATTCACGTTGAGGCACTGAGCTGTTTTCCACTTGCATTTTGATGACGATGCTCCTGCATCATAGTCCTCTAGACAAAAATTCATGGACTCCTGTCCATGAGCTCCTGCACTGAATTTTCATGCTTCTGAATATCTGCCTCATTTACCCAATTGGCATCTTCTATTGGGTGTCCTTTCCACTTTACCAAATACTCAAAATAAGTCTTTCTCTTGGTCTTCTTACCAGTCCTTTGATCTATGATCTTATCCATCTGTGGCTTTTCTTCTACAGGCATCTGCTTCTCCCACTAGATCTGTTTCTGATCTTGTGATCCTTTTGTTTCATCTTCCCTGTAAGGATATAGTTCTAAAATATTGAATATGGGCTATATACCCACATCCTCTGGCAGCTCTATCTCATAAGCATTTTCATCAAATTTCCTTTGGATCTTGCATGGTCCTATCTTCTTCATCTTCAATTTGTTATATGTTCCCCTTGGGAACCTTTCCTTCTTGAGATGTTCTAGAACTTGATCTCCCACTTCAAATTTAAGTTTTCTCCTATGCTGATCAACTATGTGTTTGTACTCTCTACCGTTGTTCTGCAACTACTCTTTGATCTGATTATGAAGTTTCTGCATTGTTTAAAAAAAGTCTTCTGCTCTAGTGCTTCTGAATTCATTATGCTCCATATCTCTCAACTTTGATACTCCTCTTGGCTTCATCCCATATACTATCTAGAATGGGCTCTTTCCTATACTTCTGTTTGGTGAGTCATTGTATGCATACTCTGCTTGTGATAGAATTTGATCCCACTGGCTATGATGTTTAGTGACTAGACTCCTCAACAAATTTCCTAAACTCTGATTTACCACCTCAGTCTATCCATCTGTTTGAGGGTGATATGATGAACTAAAGGACAACTCCGTCCCCAGTTTCTTCCATAATGTTCTCTAGAAATGACCAACAAATTTAGTGTCTCTATCTGAGACAATACTCTTAGGAAACCCATGAAGTCTTACAACTTTCTTGAAAAACAAATTGGCAATGTGTGTTGCATCATTAGTTTTCCGGCAGGGGATAAAGTGTGCCATATTTGAGAATCTATCCACTAAAAAAAATATGGAATCATTTCCCCTTTGTGTTCTTGGCAATCCCAACACTAAATCCATGCTTATTGCATCCCAAGGCCTATCTGGAATAGACAATGGTTGATATAACCCAATGTTCTGTCACTTTCCTTTTGCATACTAGAAAATCTTACATCTATTTACAAATTTCTCCACTTCTGCCCTCATACCTGGACAATAGTATGAATTGTTCAACTGTGGAAATGTCTTATCATGGCCAAAATGTCCTGCTAGACCTCCACTATGTTTCTCCTTCAAATTTTTTTCTCTCATTGAGCACTTTGGTATGAACAATTGGCAAACTTTAAACAACAATCCATATTGAATTAGATACTCTGTCCACTGGATTTTGTCTCTGAGCACAATATTTTCACATGATTCATATGCCTCTTTAATATTTGGGTCATCACAATACATCTCCTTAAGGTGTTCGAACCCTAGGGTTTTCACTTGAAATTCCTGCAGAATCATACATCTCCTGCTCAATGCATCAACAACTTTGTTAACATCATCATAAATATGTTTAATGATAAAAGTGAAATTTTTCATAAACTCTTTCCACTTATCATGTCTTTGATTCAACTTCTCATGTATAGTTATGAATTGTAAAGCCTGATTATCGCTATACAAAACACATTCTTTTGGAGAAAGGTAGTGCCTCCATTTCTTCAAGGCTTGAATTATTGCATTAAATTATTTATCATATGTGGAGTAATTTCTCTTAGTGTCATTCAAATTCTCACTGAAATATGCAACAGGCCTATTATCTTGGCTCAAGATTGCTCCAATTGCAACTCCACTAGCATCACATCTTACTTGAAATGTCCTCCCAAAATCTGGCAAGACCAAAATCGATTATTAGATTATCTTCTCCTTTAATACCCTGAATCTTTTCTCAGCTTCTTCTATCCACTTAAAATAATTGTGTCTCTTCTTCACTGTATCTAGTATTGTTGTACAAATTCCATTCAAATTTCTAATGAACTTCCTATAGAAACTTGCTAATCCATGGAAGATTCTCACCTCGAATATGCTTATTAGCGATGGCCATTCTCTGATTGCTGTCACCTTCTCTGGATCCATATTAAATTCATTTGAAGAGATCACAAAACCCAAGTAAATGAGTTCTGTCTTCATAAAAGATGACTTCTTCAGATTTATCAATAGCTTCTCCTGCTGCAATCTCCTCATTACTAATGTCAAATGTCTCAAATTCTCTTCTTCAGTTTTACTGAAGACTAATATATCATCCAGATATACAATCACAAATTTACCAATGAAATCTTTCAAAACCTCATTCATCAACCTCATAAAAGTACTTGGGGTGTTTGTCAAGCCAAATGGCATAAAAATCCACTCAGACAACCCTTCGTTTATTTTGAAGGCTGTTTTCCACTCATCACCTTCTCTCATTCTTATCTGGTGATATCCACTATTCAGGTCTCTCTTTGAAAAATAATTTTCTCCACTCAAACAATCCATTAAGTCATCCATCCTTGGAAAAGGAAATCTATACCTGATGGTGATTTTGTTTATGGCTCTTTAGTCTGTACACATTCTCCATCCTCCATCCTTTTTCGGACTTAACACAGTTGGTACTGCGCATGGAATCAATATTTCTATGACCAAACCCTTGTCCATCAAATCTTGGAATTGTCTCTTTACCTCCTCATTCTCTCGAGGTGTTAATCTGTATGCTTATTTGTTCGATAGAATTTCTCCTGGTATTAGATCAATGTGATGGATGATACTCCTAATGGGTGGTAATGAGCTAGGTAACTCATCCACTACTATGTCTGTAAAATTCTCCAACAATTCATGAACTTCTTCAGGAAGATCATCCATAGAAGTACTTGTAAGGACAACTCTGGGTTTCCTCACCACAACAAATTGCATCTCCTTTTCCTTCTTGACTTCACCTAGGAGTTCCTTCCCACTCATGAGAAGTATACTTGTGTTGGATTCTTCCTTTACTTTCTTTTCCTCTATTGGCAGTAACATGTGTGTCCTACCATTCTTCTCCAAAGTATAAGTGTTTTTTTTCCCATCACGAATGACATTCCTGTCATACTACCATGGTCTCCCCAAAAAAACATGACATACATCCATGGGAATCACATCACACAAAATCTCATCTCTATATCCTCCTATCTTAAATTCAACTAGGCATTGTTTAGTTACCATTACCTGGTGACCTTTCTAACACATGAGACTCTATACAGACTTAGATTTTCAATTGTCTCCAGCTCCAATTTATCCACCATCTCTATGGATACTAAGTTATCAGTGATCCCACTGTCAATTATCACCTTGCATACTCTATCTTTAGTCTTGCAAGCAGTTCCGAACAAACTATTCCTCTGCACTAGTTTTTCAACCTCTGGCTCTGGCTTCAAGAGAAACTTCTTCATCATCAGATATTTCCCATCTTCTGCATCGTCTGCCTCAACATTCCGCTTCTTCTCTTATGAAATGTGAGTTTCACATCCTCCTTCTTTCTTTCTCTCGGGGCATTCCCAAGACATGTGTCCCATCTTTCCACAGGCATAACACTTCACTTCTCCTCCTCTGCCTCTTCCTCTTCCTCAAGGAAAATAATTTCTACCACCATACTGTCTTCCTTAGGAACTTCCTCCTCATTCTAAGTCACTATGTGGTTTTCTAGTCTCAACCTTGGGCTTCTGTGCCTTATCATGGAAAATTCCATTGCCTCTGTTTAGACTCCTTCCTCTGCTTCTTTGGCTCTTTTTTCTAGCCAACTTCTCCTCTTCTTTCAGCGCAATATGATAAGCATCCTCCACTGTCATCATGCTGATTTCATCCTGGATTTCATATCTCAGGCCATTTATATACCTAGCAACCTTTTCATCATATTTTTCTCTCTTTCCAGCCCCGATGTTCATCTTGTATAAATCCTCTGTGTATTATTTTATTGTTAACCCCTTCTGTCTTAGGTTCTGCAACTTCTTGAACATATTTATTTGATAATCCTTGGGTATGAATTTAGCCTTCATCTTGGCTACCGTTCTATCCAAGCTCTTGATCTTTTTTTTTTCCTTTGCATCTTTTGTCAGTTTGCAGTTCATCCCACCACAGTGCTGCATGTCCCTTCAATATCGTGACAACATGTTTCACCTTCTTCTTCTCATCAACGTATTCATAGTTGAAGTACTTGTCCATTGATCTTATCCAATCCAACAATTCCTAAACATCTAAATTTCCTTCGTACATTGGGATGTTTATATTTTCTCTAGCTCCAAACTTGACAACCGCTTTCAACAAGCATTATTCTACAACATCCTCGACTACAACTTCTTCAAATTCTACTTCTTCGCCCTCTTCATCACTGACGTCTCCGACATCAGGTGCTATCCTTTGTGCTATATCCATAGCATCCTAACTTGCACGAAGTTCTCTCATCTCCCTTTCCACAACTCGATTTGGTACAGGTGGCTCTGCATGTCTTCTAGGCGGCATTATGCTAACCTTTTCCTCACACACAGAGTACAATTTGAGGCTCTAATACCACTTGATGTAGGACCACTCCCTCCTAGGGGCTGCATGACCTCCTGATCAAGGATATTTAATTCACTTGAGCCAAATCAGTTCTTCGAGCCTCTACTAGACCCAAACTTTAATTCGCACAGGTCTCTGGTTGTTACCCACGTAGGTTTGATTCACCTGCGCAACCTTTTCCTGACGCTTCTGGTAACACTAAGTGGCAAGTGCTAGCTCCTCTACTAGGATCCTCTCTTAATTATGTCCATGGGCTATGACCTCAGGCTATCCCCCTTCGCGAATTCGGGCTTCAACGATTTTGAATGCAACTTACTCCTTTTTCCTCGAGCTTCAGACCCGCGAAATCACCCAGACCATATCTACGGTCCACACTTCTCTAGAATCCAACGACCATGATCTACTTCTGGACTCCATATTTGGGAGTTCTAAGTGTTCCAAACACCCCTTTTCCCAAGAGTGACCTTTACCCGAAGTTTCAGATCAAGCGCCACATGCTCTTCTTGATCGACGGTTGAGATCCATCCTTTACTCTGCTTCAGACAACTTATAGTCAATGCTCCTCCGCTTTCTTTCTCCTGGAGTACCAATCCTCTGAAGTGACAGATCTTCCACCATGCGTCATGTTCCAATGGACGACTTTGATGAACTCCGGTGCTCTAGCCTTTGGATTTCTCGTGCCTTCACTTTTCACTTTCCTCCAGAGTGAATTTTCTCCAGAGTAAATATCCACTCTCCATGTGTCCCTCTGTTCATCAAAGACTCTTATTGACTCCGACCTTCAAGACTTTTGACCCTCAAAAAATTACTCACCAATTTCCCTGAAGTGTTCTATCACCAGAGTGATAGATCTGATGCCACGTGTTCCAACCACGAACGTCTAGGATGATTCCTTACCTTTGGAGTATTAGACAACTTCTGGTCAACAACTCCACTTCCTCCTTTATTTTTCTCTGGAGTACGCACTTTTGGACTCCACTATATGCTAATGCGTGTCCATCTCACATCAATGACCACGATTTACTTCAACAGTTTGGGCTTCGGGAGTTTTGGCTTCACTACTATCATTTTCCTTCGAAGTACTTTTCTCCCAGAGTACGTGGATCTTTGTCGTGTGTCCTTCCTGGATCCAACGGTCTAGATCTCTTCGTCTTTCATGACTTTGTAAAATTTTCTCTTTTCTCCGCACAAACCTTCCAGAGATTTACCTCTCAGACTCTCGGATCTGCTGCCACGTATCCTCCTTGATACCGATGGTTAGGATTCACTTCGCAGCTCCAGGACTTCGACGATCCCTCTTTCAAAAAATTTTCAAACCTTTGAATACTTGGAGTGCCGAAGGAATCCAAGGATAACCTCCGTGCAACTCTCCCAAATCTCACGGTCTAGAATGATCTTGCTTCCTCCAAATGGATCTTGCTCGTTAATTTGGGGAATCTTAAAGGGCTCCTCCCTATTGAAGAATTCTCACCCGCTACCTCTTCTGATCTTGTTCTTACTCAAAACCTCTAACTCCTCAGAGACTTTCTTCGACACTTTGTCGAATTTTGACTTTGTGCACACTTTGCAATAGGTCTTTACGACTCAATTTTTCATCTTAAACAATATGACTCTGATTGTGTTTCTTCCTACACACACTTTCAAGCTATCCCTTCTGAACTTCTGAGTCAAAATAGACTCTATAAACACACACCTTGCGAACACTTATGCACTCCTTGCAAACAAAAGCTTCACGTTATCTCTCCTGATCTTCTGAGTCGAATGAGACTCTGTCAACACACACCTTGCAGACACTATGCACTCCTTGGAATTTATTGTAAAAGAGAAACAATTGAAACTTATCTAGTCCTCATAGATTCATACATTCAACCATGAAATGCATTCATAACATAAGAATAAGTAATATCAGAGAAATGAAATTAAACAAAAAGCCTACCATTCATTCATTCAGATAGACATAGTAATAACAACACTAGACATTTGGGATCAATGCTTCTCTGTTATATTCATTCAAAAAAAATGTACATGGGATCATACACTCTGATAAGCTTCAACAGTATTTAGCTAGAATAATATTCAATAGTAATAACCTTTAGCCACGTCATTTGGGAAACAATACATTTATTTATACAAAAGAGCTCATAGAGCTTTCCCTGTGACTGCCTTAGTGCTATCCTATCAAATTAAAATCTTTCAACTACTAAGGATTTATTACAATAAATGATCGGTATAGATAGATAAGAGTGAATGCTTCAGATCCATACTACCATTAGATAAATTAAGGGAAATACAATCTCCATATATCTTACACGATGGTTCAGCCTCTTAACATTTAAGATCTTCTTTAATTACAATCTTTTCACGATATTTCATGACATGCCATCTTTAAAATTCGAAAAAACTTAAAAAAGAACACCGAGGAACTGAGTTGTCTTCCACTTTCATTTTGATGACAATTATCCTACACACATTTCCTTCTTCTACTTCTTTAAGTCCTGAATTTTGACCATTATCTTCTCCTGTTTCTAGTCCAACTTCTGGAGTTTCTTGTCTTCCTCCAGACTCTTCCATTTTTGAGCATTTCTAGCATATAGTTCTTGCACTTCCTTATCTTCATACACAATACTATCTATGTGCACAGTATCCTCCTTCTCCCTTTGCTCTCTGACTTTTGGAGCTGTAGAAGGTTTCAGTTTCTATGTGATCTCTGTAATATCCTTTTTGTACTGCTCCATGACCTGCACAATCTTCTGAAACTTCCCCTCATGTGTGTTTCTGGCTCCTGCGCGTAGTCTGGGATGCTGTTGTAAACTGATATCAGTCCCTTCTCCAATCTCTCTTCTCATTTATTCTCCTCCTCCTTCTCCAGATTCAACTGGTTGCATGTAATCTATAGTACATCTGCAACCTCCCTACCAACTTCCAAGTTGGAGGGCATAATGATTTCCTCTAATCCGTATATCACATTTGTAGGTATCTGCGCCATCACCAACTCGATTTGGTCGATGTTCCCAACTAGTTTCCACATTGTCTCCTCATCAACTCATATAATCGGCTGTGTGACCATGAAAGTGTCACTTCCCTTCACCATTATCTCCACTGTTTCCTCCTGTTCCTTCTATGTAGGTGCGTGCTGTGTGTTCTCTGGCTGTCACACTGTAACTTGCTTCTGTTATAGAAAATTTTTCCTCACCCCATGCAACTTTATTGGATGGCCTTTGCATTTCCATATGCAGACTTGCAGTCCCCTTTTGTACTTCCCAGAGCCAAAAGTCATATTTTTCCATATATATGCACCCTACTAGTTAGACAACATGCATATACATAGGTTGCACCACTACAACCCATGTACATAGGGTTTGGTGCTCAAAAATAAAAATTGTGTTGGGTTTTCATGCCACGTCATGAGATCCATGATCCTTGACCTTCCATATACTGGAAACGTTCTGACTTGGCCCTTCAGTTCCACTTGAAGGCTATAAATTGAGCCATATCCAAGCCATGGAAGGAGAGAATTCAAATTTTGAGAGAAAAGATACTTTGGAGAAATTTTGATTTCACATTGAGTCTACATCCCTTTATCCTTTAAAGTCTGAACTCATTGTTCAACCCCCAAGTTCTTCCTTCTTTGATGGAGAACCTCATTGTCTCCTTTATATGAGCTTGCCTTTGGTGGAGGATTGAAGTGGTGGAGGCCCAACTGGAAGAAACTTAGTTTCTTGGTTCTAAGATGTGATGACACATAAGTTTGTCACTTATACACTTCTATTGATCATTTTTAATAGACATACTCTTTTCTCATCCAATTGATATCATCCATGGGTGTATTTTTCATGTATGTTAGTGGATTTTGCTATTTTATGTGCTAACATTATATATTATCACCATATTCTTGCGTATCTTGGTTGTCAAGGACAAGTTGGAGGTATAAAGCTTTGATTTGCGTTCTCAATGATGGTCTTCTTCGAACGCCCGAACGAGGTAGACTCTTGATCTTGTCTTGTTAGAATTTTCATTTATATAACATACTTGGGATTAGAGTTGATTTCTTCAGTCATTCCATCTATTGTGGTTTACCCCATGCCATAGAGAGATTTTCCTTGTAATATAATTGGCGACCATACTGGGGATTGATATTCTATTTTGGGGTTCAAAGTGTTTTTCTCCTTGACTTTCTCTCTGTTAGCCTTAGTTTCCTTTTCTCTTGATTGCTTGACAACCTATTTTTACTTTGCATCTTATTTTCTTGGCCTAATCCTTGCCCTGGCAGTGTTTTACTACATATACGTTGGTTTTCCCTTGACAGTCACGTACATACGTGAGATGTCCTTCTATAGGGTGCGTACATATGCAATTTTTTCTCAAACAATCATGTACATCAACTTTTTGGCTTAATAGTTGAGTTTGGTGTTTGTTGGGTGAGTTTGGTTGGTTGCTGAGTCTTCTTGGGTCTCTTTCCTAACTATTGTGTGCTTGTAGAGTGATAGGAAACCTTATTCTTGTTCAATTTTCGTGCGATATTCTTTCTTACCATATTTTTCATTGGTTGTCCTTGCATCTTGGTATGAGTGTTTGCTTCATGGTATCCTGCTTGGTTTGTCTCTTTTTTCTTGCAGGAGGGTCTGTATATCAAGATGCTATTCAATCCTTTCATTTTTTCATTTCATTATATCGAAAATACAATTTTTTTTTCTCATTTTTTTCATTATGGAATTTGCTCTTTTGGGTTCATAGTATTGATCTTGATACATATGGAAAGATTTCATTTTATTGAAATTGTAGAAGTTGATTGAAAGTTGCATTTGAAAATCTTACCATATTTTGAGAATTTAAGATGAGGACTTAACACTATGTTCATATTCATTTCTTTGATATGCCAAGTCATAATATCATCAGTTTCACGACCACATCTCTTGAGTAAAAAAAATCCATTAAAAGTAACGCTGATTAACTAAAATTGATTAGAAATGATTTTATTTTTCAAAGTACACAAACAAGCATAGGATATAGGGCCTTGGAATAGGCTTTTGTGAGTAAAATTCTCCAAGGCTATAAACTAAACATATGTGTATGACCAGGGAGTGGTGAAATACATTGTGTAATTAGTGACATTAGGACACTCCGCTCACATCAGAGTTAAGCACGAGGTCGTGTGAATTTGGTTGAAGAGATAGCCCTCTAATACCTTTTTAGCATCAGAGATATTTTTGGGGATATATTTGTATTTGGGGGTCTTTCTAGTACATTTACCTCTGTGAGAGGTGGTGCTTTCAAGATTTCGAGCCTTGTTACCCTTCTCATACGGTGGACTTGACTTACGACTATTTGCATGCACATTGGTTATATCTTGGTGGCTCTAGTTGCTTGACATAGGTAGCCACATAGGTTACTTGCATGGGTTATTCTGCAGGTACCCTAAGTTAGATAAGGGTCAGAAAACACACAACTTTTATAGAGGATTACCTCTCTGGGGGGATTTGATCGACTACATTGTTAATCCCACGAGGGCCCTTATAACTGATTCTGATACCTCCAATATTTTGAAGGGAGTCTCATGCCCTTCTTGGGCAAGGCATACCTACTCTAGTGAGGGAGGCCCCTTTTCAACTACTATATCATGTTTGTGTGCATTTGTCATTTTTGTTTATTTTGGTGTGCTCTTTGATTGTTAGTTGGCCCTAGGATTTGGTTTTATATCTCGAGTATTGAGTCATCGTGGATCCAGACCAGCTTCCTCACAGGTCTCGTTGTTTGTTAAATTTACCACCGCATCTTGAGTCTTTTCCTTCTAAAAGGAGTAAAGTTACTAAATGTGGTGCACAGACCTCCACTTACCAAAATTGTGATTATACAATTATGAGTACTGAGTCGAGTACAAACAACACTGGGAGTCCCTCGACTCCTATACCTACTATATTTAATGGGACTCCTTCAACCACTACTGTTTTAGTGCCGAAGGTTACCATCCTTACTCCTGTCTGGCCTGTGGTTGCTACTCAACCCATAGTAACGAACCCTTTCGGGTCTCTTTTTGGTACACTTGGATACAATTCTCAGTTCATACCTTCGGTCTCTAACCCTTTCTCTTTTGTATGCCAAATATGACATCGCAACTTTCATCCTCCATTCCAGTGAATAATGCAAATCCTAGTGTTGGAACTGGGGGCATGGCTCCTCCACATACTCCTCTCTTGTTTGGTGGAGCTCATATTCCCCAAATGAATCCTATGGTTGGAAGCCAACCTCATTTTCCTCCCAGGTATAATTCTAGCCTCAATTCTTCTGGATGGAGTACTCAACTAGACAGACAAGCTACTTCGTATATTCCATCCTTTACCTCTTCCTCCCCCACATCGATTCCAATGAACACATTTGTTATGACAAATCCACCTCTAACCTCTAAATTTACACCTAGAGGGAGTTAGTCTCATGCTATGGGAAACCCCCATCCTGGAGCCACTCCAGTTGGGGGCAATGTTTATAACCCTCATTATGCCATCCCTATAGGTATGGTGCCCATACAACCTCTTATGAATCAGTTTGGAGGAGGATATTACCCTACCATACAGGGCCATGGTGTATACCAAAAACCTGGATGGTCTACAATCCCTCAACACCAATCTTTCCCAGGAGCATGGGATCAGATGCCGCAACCCTAGATCCCTTTTCTGGCCACTCTTAATATGCCAGATTTGTCAATATTAATGAATGACCCAGCGCGTCATGATCCGTCATGGTCCCCTGTCCCCACCAATATTCCTTCAGACATTCTAAAATTCAAGGGAAAGACTGGTGAGGATCTAGGTGATCATATTACTACTTTTCATATTTGGTGCTCATCCAATTCTCTTAATGATGATTCTATTTGTTTGAGACTGTTTCAACACACCTTCACGGGGGTTGTATCGAAATGGTACATTGAGATACCAGGGGAAACATACAAAATTTTTAATCAGATGGTTTTAGTCTTTCTCAACCACTTCCAGTTGCGGGTTCGTTACGATGCTGACATAGAACTCTTATCGACCCTACACCAAGATAAGGCCACACATATCTCATACCATATCCAAGAGTGGCGTAGATGGAAGGGGTTGATTAAAGCCTGCATTCCTCCAGATTTTCTCTTGGAATGGTTCCTTAAGTCCTTATTTCCTTATATTTCGAAGGATGTCTCTACATCCAGAGTAACATCTGAGGAGGAAGCTATTTTCAAAGCCCAACAATTGGAACTCATATATGCTCAATCTGGGATGTTATATGAAATTATTCCTAATGTGCCACAGTCAAATTATGACCCTAGAAAAAAGCCCGGGCCTCATGCTGATGGCATCATAGGATCTGGAAATGCTAATTCTACAGATTTGGTGACGAACTGGTTGAAGGATTTATCTCTAAGCCAGTTTGTAGCAGGACAAGATTTGTCTTTGTTCTCCACTCCCACTCAGTCGACGGATGTGCATTCTGTACAATTGTTGACCAACCCAAATGGTAACCAACAATTAGGAGGGAATATAAAGAAAGGGCGAGGTAATAATTGTAAGGGTGAGAGAAATAATAACAAATACAAGGACAACACTAACAATGATAGATCAAATAATGATGTTGGTGAGGGAAAGAAATAAAAGCGGAAGGTGAATTTTCATTGTAAACTTTGTAAAGATGATCACCTTACCCACCTATACCCCAAACATGAGGAAACCTCGAGGCTCTTATCTCAACCACCCGCTATGCTAAACAATCCATTTATGCATAATAAACACATTGCTTCTTTGGGGTCCTCCAACACCAGAAACACGTCAAACGAGAATCAAAACCCCTCAACACATGAAGGTGACCGCCTCTATTTTAATATGGTCAAGTCTCAGATTAATGTAGCCACTCGATCTCATGATTACGATTCTTCACAGAATTTTACAGGTCCAGAGTCTCCCCCTCCCCCAAAAACACCTTTGCATATTGAAAATCCAAAGCCTCCACCTCGTATTTTGAAAGGAGTACTAAAACGCTCTACCCGCAATCCTAATGCCAGAGCTTCCCATAACTATTCGATTTTCTAAGATGTGGGTCAAACCCCTTGTGCGATGTGAGATTTGGAGGTGCTTCAGACATGTCCTTTATAGAGGAACAACTTGTTGTATGATTTAGGATCTCTAGACTCGTGTGTCTCAAAGGTTATTAAGTTTGACGTCATAGATGTTAAGCCTCGCTTGCCTTACCACGTGACCTTTCAAATCCATGTGGAGTACACGAAATAAACCATGAAACACACTGTAATTGATGAAGGTGTTGCAACGTACGTGATGTTCCTAACTTGTTGGAAATCCATTGGCTCTCCAACTCTCTTTGAAATATTGAGAGAAAGTTCATTCATGGTCATTCATTCCAAAGTGGGAAGAATTTCATGGGGTTAGAGACATCGCGCATTTTATGGTCGTTCATTCCATAGTGGGAAGAATTTCGTGGGGTTAGGGA
>SNQJ01S0033181.1:35054-49446 GCA_010110895.2 Picea sitchensis
CAACAAGGTGTGCATCAAGAAAGGAGAACGCCAGGACGACGAGAAGAATTAATTTTCAAGAAATCCTTCGGCTTTGAGTTTGATGAAATCCCAGAAATGCAAGGAGTGTGTATGAGACAGAATTATTCTAAGTCCAAAAGCTCAGAATATATAATGCTTTTAAAAGCGTAAGCGAGATTCAAATAGTCGGGTCTGCAGGAGAAATATCAAAGGTCGGAACCTTTGAACACTTATAGAAATTTTCCAAGTCGGAAGAAGTCTAAAGCTCAGGAGGAGGAGAGAAAAAAACTATCAGATCGGTTTTAGGGAGGATCCTAGACCGTCAGATCAGTGTCCAATGAACAAAGGAAGCGCAGAGGATAGGAATAGATCCCATCCATTGGATCTGAGCATAAAGGACTAAAAACCATTATATCCGGGGGTAAGTGCACGAGCCTTAATGCTGTGTACGCATAGGAGGGTAGACTTGCTAAAGTCCCAAAGTCCTGAATTCATTTGGGACCATCCATCATCTCGAAGGACGTGTGGCAGAAATCCATCAAATTCAGGTGAAGATGCTTCGGGAGGAACGAGTGCACAAAAGTTTGAAACATCCAAACCCCGAATAGCCGAAGAGCTGAGGGTCGTCGATCTGCGAGGAGACAATTGTCAGCAGATCTGAGATTTCAGATAGATGCACTCTGGGAGAAATGAGTGTATTGGAGTTTGAAACTCCCGAAGCGCCGAAGAAGCTGAAGATAATCTAGACCATCATATCCACAAGGGCATGTGGTGAAATATCGTGAACTCTGGGTGAAAACACTCTAGGAGAAAGTGAAGGAAATTTTTTTGAGATCGCTGAAGCCCGAAAAGCCAAAGCAGCTAGGAGCCATTGATATAGGTTGGACAAGTGTCACCAGATTGTGAACTTCATAGAATCGTACTTTGGTATTTTTGAGAAGTCGTGTTTCAGAATATTCTGAAGCACCGAACCCCGAAGCATTCAGGGCCATAGACCCCAAAGGAAAGGACGTGGATTATTGATCTATGAGGGGATATGTGGAGGATGAAGATTCACTCCGTTAGACAACCAAAAATGACAGAGATTCACTCCATTGGACAACCGTTGGATCAGGGAGGACATGTGTCAGAATATCCGACACTCCGAAAGGATTCACTCCAGAGATTTGTGTTTATTGAAATTTGAGAACACTGAAGGTTGAAGTCCCAGAAATGATAAGATTCATCGATGTGAAGGTGGACATGTGGTGCCAGATACAGAACTCCAGAGGAAAGTAGAGGAGGAAAAGGTCTGAAGACCCGAAGAATATCTTGATCATTGATCAGGGAGGGAGCGGAAGGATCGTCGATTTGGTTGAGGAGGCCAGAGTCCTGAAGCGGGAGTAGATACGTTGATTTAGGAGGATGCGTGGAATACGATCTGCCATTTCGGAGAAATCTCTCTGGAAGAAACATGAATTTGAGAATTGAAAGTCCCGAAGGCCAGATTCACAGAAGAAATCCTAGCCGTATATTAAGGGGGACAAGTGTCAATATATATTTTACTCCGGAAGATTATCACATAGGGAAAAGAAGGAGTTCGAGAAGTTGAGATTCGCGAAGGCTGGACTCGTGGAGGAGATTCTGGCCGTAGATAGAAGGAGGTAGGTGGTAGCATATATTCCACTCCAGAATATTTCCATATAGAGGAAGCAAAAGTTTGAGAGTCAAAACTCCTGAAGGCTGGAACCACATCCGTTGATTAGGAAGGGAGCTACGTGTCGAAAGATCATGGAGATCTGGGATCGTGCATGGAAGGAGGAAGAAGAAGGAAGGAAAATGGATTCGATAGCAGCCGTTGATCACATATCATCATCAAGAGGAAATAGATCAATGGACGAGAAGGATTTCGAGGCCAGGACATGCTCAGACGTTAATTTTCCTTGAGCGGGCCGAAATTGGAACCACGGTATTTCCAAGCGCATACATGGCAGCTGGAGGTGAATTGCGGGGTAAAAAGAGGGTTGGTCTAAAACCACTCTTTCCTGTGCCCGCAATTAAGCATTTGCACAAGGACATATCCTGGGGCCATATGAATAAGGAGATAATAATAGAAGGAGCTAGAGCCTAAACCTTAGTGTTTTGGAAGTGTGCAGGAATGGCTCGCGGGTTTGACAAAACCTGCACACAAAAGGAAAAGGGGCCTGTGTATAGTTGGTTTGGGTTCAAAGAGGAACCCGAAGAGTCGATCTGACACAAAGCAAAGAAATATCCTAGACTGGGAGGTCGTAGAACCCCAAGAGGGGAGGGGGGCTGCATCCAAATTCCTCATGACATATCAATTTATCTTGAACCTTTTGCTTCTCTTCCTCAAGAGCTTGCAACTGCATCCTTAACTCAGAATTATCCTTTTGTATTTCTCGATTAATGTTCTTCTACAACCTTAGATTCATGAGAAATTTACTCATCTTGTCCTATGGATAAGAGCCTTCAAAATATTCACCAACTGAACTCTTGGATCTCATGTCACATCAAAAACTTTCAAATACATGTCAAAACTAGCTTCGATACCACTTGATCCCAAAATCCTTAGACACCACTTATTCCTTTAAATATTTACATGTAACATCTAAATTGATTCAAAATTAATTTACTGATCATATTGAGGTGATTTGTAGAATTTTGATGATGTGCTTCTTATCCAAAAACTCATAAACTGATGATTAATTTGTAGAATAGAGAGATGACACAATATAAAATAAAAGAACTCAAATCACATATATGGATGGAATATATTACTTCATATTCAAAGTCCCTTTAGATAACATGATTGTTCTCCATCCTCTCAAAATACCAAATCACATTACAATATGAGATTTCAAAAATCCATTTTAATGGACTCTTTTTAATTCCATTACTCAAATCAAGAAAATTAGTTCACCATTGTAATACTTGAAAAATTCATAGAAATTTGACTATTAAGTCGACCAAATTACAAATTGGCTCAATCTGACCCTCTTCACATGCCAAACTATGTACTATGGTACTCATTAATGTAAATTTGGACTAAGAGTTTTRCAAATGACCTATGATCATAAACTAGACCTCAAATTCATGATCCTTGCGAAAAATCATGAAAAATGGGTATACAGTTACCTATGTTTGGAAAATATACCTCATGGCACTCTTTACRAGACAACCATACTTGGCCTCTTCTTAGCATGTACTTCAAGACATCTATACTACCTTGGAATTTGTGACCTGCATAAAAAAATGTGCCTTGGGATGTGTCCATCTTAGGATCCATGCACATTGGGACGTGTGCCCATGTGTTGGGATCCACACCCATAAATAAGCCATGACCCTAAGGTCTTGTCCGCAACAGAATGCAACTTAATGTTAAATTTGGAGGCATCCCATAACAAGTAGGTGGTTTGGCCTAACGGTTAAACCGTTGGCTAAATATAACATAGGTTGGAGGTTCTATTCCCCGGGATCCTCTCTTGGTCAGCATATCCATTGGTTGTTTTATTATATGGCTTTGTTGGTTTGTAGTCCATTATCCTCGTACACTTATGGTATTGGTCGCATATATTAACATATATATCAGGGATTGGGGGCTACCCCTAAGATCCTTTCCCCCCCAATCGGAACTTTACATTAATTCAAATAAATTTTATGCCAATGATAGGTTAAGGTTCATGTGATGGTGTGATGGTAGGGGACGCTTTGTGAAGGCTTATGGAGGTCATGGGTTTGACCCCCATTGTCTCCATAATTTTGGTAAACCGTAACCAATATTGGCTAATGGGAGGTTGCCACGTGGCAACTTCTCATTAGCTATCCCTTGCCACATGTTACCATGTGATTTTTCCATTTGGCATGTACGGATTTCCCAATCAACTGCCAATCAATATTCCACGTCACCTAATTTCCATGCCACCACTGTAAAACTTGTATGGTCATGTGCCACGTGTCTCCCTTTGACTTTTCCCTTTGACTTTTGCATGTTGAACAAACTTTGACCATCCATAACTTTTGCATACGAACCCTGTTTGAGGTGATTTTTGTGTCGTTGGAAAGATACTGTTGAGCTCTACGAATTGATGAAATTTTAGAGAGAATTTGGAATAATTGAAATTTGAGTTTTTCTATATCCCTTGGGACCTCTGTGAGCATTCCTTAGATCCTCCTAGATTAATACTACATATGTCGAAGATAAAGAGTGCAATATGGATATTGTTGGAAATATTGTTTTTGTATTTTTTATGCTTAGTTTGGATACCCTATCTTTGAAGGCATTTTTACTTTGAAGAACTATCTCAAATGGAATCATAGGATGTATGGTTCAAAATTGTATTCCAAGACCTTTCCAACAGTATATGGAACTCCCTCTAACTCCATAGGAATGAGGAGGCATGGAATATTTTGTCAGGTCAACCCATCCAAAAATTACAGGTCGACCTAGCCAGTTTTACAAGTCGACCCAATAAGTGAGCACAAAAGTACTATAAGTATAGGATAAATGTGTGCATTTTAAGAGAATCCAAGAAAGAAGAGTAAGTAAAAGTGCACACAAGAGATCTAAGTTGTGCAATAGGAGTTGGGGAGTATTATTTTAGGTCTAAAGGTGCACAAAAAATGTTTTCTTGAAGTTTTAAGGGTGCACTATGAAGGACTAAGGTCTATGATGATGCAAAGTACATTGTTTTGAGGTTGTGATGTTCTAGTCTAGAATTACAGTCTGGGAATGATACTATGAGTTTTGCTAGGGCATGAAGTCTAAATATGACTAGGGTTTGAAGCTATGTATGGGGTATGAAGAAAGGAGAGGTGATGGAGAATTAAAGTTAAGGGTATGATGATGTTGTTAAATGCATGAAGTATGAAGAATGCAGGTGAAGTCAGAAGTACTCTGTGTATTAAGATATTGGATTGGTGCTTATATAGGTCTTACTGAGTTTGTGCTCAAGTGAAGAGATTGGTGTCTCAAGTAGGTTGGTTCCTACATAATATATTGTTGAGTTGGTGCTCATATAAAGAGATTAGTGTCTCTATTAGGTTGGTGCCTAAAATATTCATAACAGTAGGTTGGTTCCTACATACATTTATAAATATATTTTTTTGCGTTTTTCTCCCACAAGGGTTTCCAAATTAAACTTTGTGTACTGTGATTTGAGTTTACATGAATTTATTATTTTAAAGTTGATGAATGCTAATTTAAAGTAAAAAATATTTTCTGCTAATTCACCCCCCCTCTCAATATAAGAATAAGTTCAACAATTGGTATCATAGCAAGTTCCTTTGGAAACAATCTAACCACTGGAAGGAGAATATCAAAAGAACACATGTCTAGTCAAGAAGAATTCCTTTTCATGGCCATGGATACAAATCATACTAATACAAAAAATGAAGACAATAAAAAAGAAAAATCAGATTCAAAAGAAGAAGACATTGATGGGGAAGTGAATATTGAAGCAAAACTCATTAGTGCCTTAGAATAAATAGATAGGCTCAAGGGAAAGAATATACAGCAGAAATAACGATTGTAAAAATTTGAAAAGGAGGATCATGATATTGATGAAATAGAAAAAAATAATTATCATCATGAAGACTCAACTAGAAGAGGACAAAATGATAGAAGAAGTGGTGAGAAGCCAATTGAAAGAAAATGAATTAAATTGCAAGAAGTTAGAGGCTGAAATCATTTCCTTAAGAAAGGAACTAGAGAAAACAACTGGTCAGTCGAGTAGAATCTTGAAATTTGGAAAAATTAATGAAATATTAGATAATATTCTTAGTCACCAAGGGTCACCATTTATCAAGACAGGTCTTGGGTATGACGAAAAAACAAAATACCCCCGAGGGTGATGTAAGCACTAAGGTCACAAATCCATCAGAAAAGGAAAATGAAGAAAATCATAAAATCTATGCTAATATTCTCAAAGGCTCCATTAACAATGAAATCAGTAGAAGGAAAGGAAATGATGACTAGGAGAAACCTAATTCTCCTCACAAGAACAACAATAATGAGTTTAAAAGATTTTTTTCACCAAGAAGGCCTTTCACAACCCAGTACCAAAATCTATTTCTTGGCTATTATTTTTCTTGAAACTATTTTGTTCATAAAGAAATAGATTGTAGAGCTTATGCAAGAAGTGATCATGTGAGAGATAGAAATATAGGTTCTTATAAGACCTCAAAGAATGATTATGTGAGAAACAAATCCAGATGTTCTCATGGGTTTGTTGATAGAAACTACAATTCATTTTCTCCCCTACTTGATTACAATAATTAATGTTATGAATGCAATAACTATGGGTACATAGCACATGACTGTAGAAGAAACATAATAAAGTCTCCTAAAATAAATGGAAGAAGATTTTGTCACCAAACATAGAGAAGAATACAAAAGGGAATGGAAAAGGAAGCAAGAAGAACCAAAGAAAGAAGAATGTGGACTTGCAATATATGCTCAAGACAAAGGAAGCCAATGGTACATTGATAGTGGATGTTCAAAACTCATGGGATGAGATCATAACAAATTTCTCACCCTAAAGGAAGAAAAATGAGGAAATGTTACCTTTGGGGATAATTCTTCTACAAGGATAGTTGGAAAAGGTATCATTTGCCTTGATGATGTAAAGACTAAAAACTAGAATGTCTTGTATGTTGAACGGTTAAAACACAATATTCTAAGTGTTATTCAAATGTGTGATCAAGGTTACAACCTCACATTTCATTCTGAAGGATGTGAGATAAGGAAATTAGGTTAAGGAATATTAGTGGCAAATGAAAATAGAACCCATATCAATGTATATGTTCTAGATGGAGTCAAAGGAGAAAATTTTTGTATGGGAAAAGTAAACGAAAGTTGGTTATGGCATAGAATGATGGGTCATATAAACTTTGACAATCTAGTAAAACTCAACGAGACACAAGAAGTAAGAGATTTGTCAAGGACCTCAAAACCTACCGACAATATTTTCAACCCATGTCAGCATGGGAAGAAGATGCAAGTTAGTTTCAAAACAAAGGAGTACTCAACATCAAATCCATTGGAACTTGTACACACAAACCTTTGCGGGACAACAAGAGCACAAACTTAAAAAAGCGAGAGTTATTTTATGTTGCTTATTGACGATAATAGAATAATGACATGGGTTACATTTCTTAAATAAAAATATGAAGCATTTGAGAATTTTAAAGCTTTAAATCCCTAGTTGAAAATGAGACTGATTTAAAAATCAAATGCTTAAAATCAGACAGAGGAAGTGATTTTACCTCTTATGAATTCAATGAATTATGTGAGAATCATGGAATCAAGAGACATTTTTTGGTAGCAAGGACTCTATTGACGGGTCCAAATGATCTGTTAAGCAGGTAAGAGAGAACACCCGATGGAAGGTCCCAATCAGACCTACTCTCATTAAGGGTGATGTTTCTGACCAGTATGTGGGACCAATTGCCACTACAGATTAAAAGAAAAAGGGGAAACACATTAAACTATCCCTCAAATAATTCTAATTAATTCTAAATCTAATCTAACTATTTCTAACCTATCATGTAGGAGAAATTCTAATAGATAGATACAATATAAGATGATATCACTAGTTATAGAAGTAGTTCATGACAAACAAGAATATATGAAAATGATAATGCAACCAATATAAACGTAAATAGTTACAAATTACACATGAAAGACCATTCCCATATCCATTACAAATTGTAAATGCATAAACATCTTAAATAACATGTACATAAATAGTTCATATAACAAATTATTCAAGAAACCAATGAAACAACCACACATGAAGAAGAGTCCCATATACAATTGTGAAACATTTATGATCATGAAATTCCTTATTCTTTTGATTGAATCTAAGATAAGAGTACCATCCAAAGCTACAATGGGAAAAAGTCCCTCCCTTCGTACAATGAATTCTCTTTTATAAAATAATATAGACTCTTCATTTCCTTCGGTTACAACTTTTCATTTAATCTCCATTTTTTTTTTATCTTACAATTCAAATTTATCTTACATATTTATTAATAAATATGTAACATTACAGAAAAAAATTAAGAATACTTTTAAAGTTTTCATATTCATGTTGTATGAATTCAATGAGTCACCATTATTGGAAATATCTTCAAATTTACTCAATTGCATCCACTTCCATTCTTCAATTTTTTTGAGCATTTCAGTGAACAATATGGTAAAAATGAATTTAATATCATCTTATTCACTATTCCATATTTCCAACGAGCTATATCACACTTGATTTGACCACCCTGAACTTGAGATACACATTTCAGAACAATTCACTGCCCATCTCCAATCAAATTCGTGCCTCATTTTCTCTTGCATTTTCTAGGAATTTTTGTTGCTGATCTGGTTCAAATTCTTCTTTTGATCTGTTCTCCTCCCCATTGTATTTCCAATGAGTCCTCTCTTTTGTCATTTGGCTTCCTAGATCACGATTTATGGCTACCCAAAGTTGACGCTCAATAGTCATTGATCTGCTCACAAGATTGATCTAGAACATTGATCTTGTACTCTAAATAATTATCCTACATGAATTGTGGGAATTAACAGTGCACATTTTATATTGTTTAAACTTCTGCATGTAATTCATATCCAGTGTTAGGAAGGGTATAGAGTGTTGGGATCGTGTTATGCCTTTGATCGCACCTGCAATAAAAATAACCAAGGATTAAAATAATAAAACCATAATTAAAATGATATAATAATTGATTCAAAATTATTGTATTGGATAGGTTTTTCCAGGAAAAGGGTATTAATAAAGTTTCAATACCAAAGAGATAATTCAAACTCGATGAGATGAGTCAAACATGAATGCAACGTCATAAAATACCCATCATCATGACATGCTAGAGCCATGTAGGGAGACACAATAGATAATATGAAGCCTAGATGACATGTAACATGCCACATCATAGATCACTGGATGATATGTTAGGTGGACACATCAGACAGATCTGAGACCAAACGATTGTGGAGGTGACAAGTGACAAGCAACATTAGGTTTCATAATTCTAGCTTTTAGAATATGATAATCCGATAGAGGGGAACTTGATAGACCTTTGGGATTCATCAACCTGACAAGAGTAATCCAAAGAGGGGGAGCCAATAGAGATCATCCCGATAGAAAAAACTCCGATAGGATTATTGGATAGATGAGGACCCAATGGTTGTGAAATGAATAGACATGAACCTGATAGGTTTTAAAATCCGATGGTTGAGTGAAATCCAAATTATCTTGGTGAACTAGCTTTCTGATAGAAACAAGCCGATGACAATCATCCAATAAATGGGATCCTGATGAGAGGAATCCGATAGGATATCGACCTTAGGGTTTTGTAAGAACCCATTCACAAGATAAAATGGATTATATGATGGGAATAAATCAACGATGGGAACTCGATAGGCCTCAGGATTCAGAAAGAAAAGGTGAATCTATTCCCCAATAAGGAAGAGCTTGATGAGATACAAAAATTCTGGTTAGAACCTGATGGTCGGGATGACATGTAAAACATAAGGTGAAAATTAATGAAGGCTTCCTCATGGGTAACTCCCGCTAGGTCATATCCCAATGGTTGGGAAAGGTCATGGAAGATGTGAAGGTGAAAACTTGATTGGGTTAATTCTGATGGATGAGCTCTGATGAGTTTGGAAACAATTAAATAATTCCCAAAAATAATTAAGCAATCCAAATTATAAGTTTCGGGATGTGCTATGCTAGAGGTTTGACACGTGCCTTGACACATACATCCACGTCAGATGGAATGAGTGATGCGGGTGCCACATGAAGATGGCATGAGAAGTATTGAAAACTTAAAAAGGCCATAACTTTTGATTTTGAACTCCGTTTTGAGAATGGCTATAGTTGTCAGAAGTATCTCAAAGAGATGAACTAGATTACAAGATCAAAATTGGATTTATAGGGGTGATTAAGAAAGGTGGTTTGAGAAAGAAAAGAGGAAATACTTACACCCCACTAGCCTAAGAGAGTTTAGGATAGGTAAGATCCTGAGAATGTAAGTGTTATAACCCTAAATTGCACCACACATGCTTACCTGGCATCAGACCAACTCATATCCCTTCCTTGCCAAAGCCATGTTGAGAAACCTCTTTGAAAATCCTTTTGAGTTAAGTTAAACGTGCCCTAACTCACTACTGCACGCGTTGGAACGCTGGTAGGCCTACTACTGCACGCGTTGGAACACTGGCAGGCCTACTACAGCCTGCGGTTACCTAACAAAGAACAAAAACAGGAAAGTTTCCGACGGGACAAAAAGCTATGGGTCAGTTAACTGAAACTCCCAGCCATGCATGGCCGAGAGTTCGTCCAAAACCCTAGCTCCTTATAGCCTATAAAAGAAGGGGTAGGGGTACTATTTGGAGAAGGAAAAAGATAACAAAGAAACTCTGCCCAATTGCCGAATCCATTTGTCCCAATCCTTTAGCCTTTCCTCAAGCCTAAGAAGAATTCAAGCAAAGAAGTTGGAGGACAAAGAAGAGGAGGAGCCCAGGATTAGGATCAAGGAACGGTGGCCGATATCTATCATTATTGTAAGTTGATTCATCTTGAGATTAATAAAATAATACTTTTCCCGTCCCAATGCATGAGTTATATATGATTTATTTGATTTATGCTTAATCTCTAACCCTCAAGTAGAAAAATAGCATGGATGCGTAGTGTTTTGTCTTGATTGTAGGATTGTCTTTGGAAGGAGCAGTGCAAGTGAACAGACAAAGCGCAACGGAGGATCTACACCAAACATCAGTAAAAAGGTTAGTAGGTCTTTTCCATGCTTGTATGTGAAAAAGGGGTTTGAGTTTTGGGGTGATAGGTTAAAAGTGATTTCTTTAGGGTCATGATCTGCATGCAAGCCTAACCCTAGCTTGCTAGTCTGTAGGGTATTATTTCCCCACAACAAAATTGGTGACTCCGTTGGGGAATTAGCCTTTAGGGTTTTCTGGATTTAGTTGAAGGTTTTTGGGTAGTTCAAAGAATTAGATTTTCTGTTTCTTTGTTTGTCTGTTTTCTGTTAGGTCAGAGCTAGCAGGGAACTTGGTTCTTTATACCAGTTTTTCCTTGACTGTTGCTTGACATTAATTATTGGGACACACAAAGGTACACACGGCCTGCAGAAGGCCTGCACGCGTGTGACCCACACACTAACCTTCTACAACCTGCGTTTGAACACTTGCTGTGGTGGTTTCAGTAGCGTGTAGGAGTGAGAAAGCTTGAGAGGCAATCTCCCTCTTCCCTGTTAGAATTATCATTCTCAGGGGGATTTCTGGATCCTGTCTGGGTCTTGCTAGTTCACAGTCTTGTCTCAGTTTTCTTTATTGCGTGTTGTTATTCTTTGCAATTATTTTTCTTTTCTGTTAAAAAGAAGCATCCAAGCCTTCAAGAGACCCTGGTTGTCAATACTAGAGGCCTCTTCCAGGTCTGGGCTGCTTGTGTTTAGTTTTTTCTTGGATTTTATACATACAAGCAGCTTGTGCAAGTGCAGCCCACGGGTACCCGCGCGCTGTTTTAGGTCAGCACGCGTTTGAACGCGTGCTGTTTCAGTAACAGTAGCGGGCTTGATTGGGTGCTTTTCAATCAGGGTGGGGCAGTCATCCCCTCCTATGGTGAGAAGTGTTCCTCTCAGGAGTTTGAGTCTAGGGTGGCACAGTCAGTAGGTTAGGGCCTCATACCCTTAGCCTGTTCTTTCTTAGTTGATTGTTGATAGAAAAGATAAAAAAGAAAGATTTTGTTTTATGGTTTTTAGACAAGCATAGGAGCCAGTGATTTCTTGATTGCCATTGTGCGTCTTTTCTCTGGTTCTTTGTGGTCTGCGCTTTAAGCCATAATTTTATTTTGTTTCCTTGGTTTTGTGCTTGTCGACATTTTCCCTTTGTTGCTTCATTTTGGACTTAAATAAATTTTTTTTTTTCTCTTTTTCATTTGCTTCTTTGTTTGAAGATTGTGTTGCTGCATCAATAGCTAGGAAGAAGCCTTTTTTCATAAGTTTTTTGCAGTGCATTTAGCGCATAAGTATCTCGCAGATTGAGCGAAATTCCTTTATGTTTGCTGCATGAAATCTTAGAAAATTCGAAAAGAAAAAGAAATCTTTCTCGGTGAAAAGTTGCTGGTTTTTTCATTTTTTGTAAAAGTTTTTGTTTCCAAGCATTTCTTATTCATTTTTCTTTGAGTCTTTACACACCATCAGTTTCACCTTCATACCTTGTGACGTAAAAAATCCCATAAAAGCAACGCTAATTTAAAATCTATTAGACTCTTTTGCTTGTAGGGTTCATACACTAGCTTAGGACTAAGGCCTTGGAATAGGTTGGAGAGTAAATTTTCCAAGGCCACTCAAACCAAACATTGGATTCTGTCATAGGGAGTGTAGAAGTCCAGTTACGTGAAAGTTATCCGAGACCCCCCTCTAACACAGGGGCTAAACACGAGGTCGCGTAAGGAAAGATAGCGGAGATAACCCCTCCAAAGCTGGACCAAGCGTAGTGGAGAACACATATCGAGGATTTGTTCAGGGATTCCGTCGTTTTCATTTGCCACGGGGCTTCATGGGTCTCGAATCCATTCGAGGTCCTCAGTTGTCTTCCGGACCATTTTCTCTCGATACCATTGACAGGTTTCAGGCTTGATACCCTGCTCATTGTGTTCTACCCGACTATCGACTGTACCCGCTTGGTGACTGTTCGCGTGCTAACAAACTAGTTGCCAATATTTTCTAGGGACATACACAGGTGATTGCGGGGGTATACCGCGGTACCTAGGAAAGACATCGGGCCACGCTTTGCAGAGTATACGCGGAGGGTGCTTCCATTTTCGAGTTGCACTTGCACTGGTAAGTTTCTCTAGTGTTGGTTGTTGTAACTGTTCTTCCAACTAGTTTAGTGTTTGCTTGATTTATCTATTAGGGGCTTCTTTTTTAGTGTGTGTTACTGTTTGCACATGTAGAATACCTTAGCGTGTCGTGGATCTTCTCACACAGTGGAGGATTCAGAGCTCCGCTGGTCATGAAGGCTTCTGGGCCTGCCGGCATTTATACTGGAGCCACCCCCGCCACCATTGAGGCGGAGGCTAGACCAACAAGGGTCTTTTGAAGCAACCAGGTTACAAACCATTGAGACCGAACAACTCCCGGAGGAATCAACCGCCAATCTTGGTTCAGTTGAAACCCCAACCACTGATACTTGGTCGCAAGTTATTGTGCCAATTCAATTTTACGAAATCCTGTCAGTGCCTCACACAGCTATGGCAACAAACACTGTTACTTCCTCTGGGAATTATTCTATTCCCATCACCGTTGTCACCACAGGAGAAACATCTCCTAACTTTCCGCCGTCGGTCTGGGCCACCATGGTCTCGACCGCAACTACGTCACACAGTGGACCATCCCCATCTATTGCGGCGGCCACACCTCCCTTCACACCTAGTGCGATAGGCCCTTCGTTCTCTTACGGTATGCCTAGTTCGGGCACAAGTCCTGCACTCACTCACTCCACTTTGCAGACTTTGGGTCTGGGGGCAGGGAGATTTAACGCTCCTCTGCAAGGTCAACGGGGACATTACTGTCCCTTTTAATGCTTTTCCTTACGCTGGAGGTCATATCTCTCCTTCATCCCCTTCGCTTGGTGGTCTACATCAGCAGTCCGTCGGGCAGCCTACACACACAAGTTCATTTGGAGCCGGAAGTCAAGGAACACCTGTGCAAACTCAGCCGGTAGGTTCGTCACCATTTGTTTGGAACGGGACGTTTGGTAACAACACTTTTGCATCCACTTCTTTCTTATCTGGGGCCACTCCCATTTTTGGACAGTCTATTCCGGCACAGGGTATTATTCCTGCGCCGGGGGCACATATACCGGGACCTTGGAACTTAGGACAAGTATCTGTTCCTTCCTTTGGAATGTCGTTCTGGGGTAATTCTTTCCACAGTCAATGGAACCCCGTACAGACTTCTATGCCTCTCCCATCAGGATCGGCATGGGGTAATCCTTCCCAAAGTCCGTCAAACATGATGAATGCCCGACATCCTATGTCCTTTATTGGGAATCAACCAATGATGTCTCCACAGATGCAAAACCCTTACGCTGGTCAGGGCCATGGTTTCTACCAGAATCCGGGCCAACAACCAAACTTTCCCTTCTTCTGACATGCTCTGAACAAATCTCTCACCACAGAAACCTAATTGATCAACCTGGTGCCAGTCAAACTCCAGGACCCTTTTACCCAGGCTATCAACAGCAACCCAAACTACCATTCCTGACGACGTTACACTTGCCCGATTTGACATGGTTGTTAAATGATCCTATCTGTCACGATCCACGTTGGCCTCCTATGCCAACGAAGTTGCCTTCAGACATTCC
>SNQJ01S0033183.1:0-22563 GCA_010110895.2 Picea sitchensis
CTACTCTTTTTCGTGTGATATCTTTCCCTCACGATGGACGAGTTGTGACTGTTGATCAACTTTCATTCATTGACCCCGCCTGGATTGCCTCCCTGAATGGTTCTTTTATGCAGACAGTATCGCCCCCGCCACAGGTCAATTATGTGGCATTGTCACCCATGGCTTCAACTTCTGATGACTTAGATCCAGTAGTTGACATGGTAATATCTTCGATAGGGTTGTTAGAGCCTGATATCTTAACTCCTGTCGCGACTCTTGACATGGTGTCCTTCCAGAGTGTGTTTCTTCCTTCCAGTGAAGACCTCTTGGAAGCCATGATTGAGTTTTGTCCCTTGACATGGTGTCATTCCAGGGCATTGTCCTCTTGGAATCCATGATCAAGAAGGTTTTCGAGGATAGTTTTTGCGTCTATGTGGCAACCTCGTTAAAAAATGAAACAGAGGTCTTTGAGCATGGGTTTTTTATTTCAATCTCGTTAAAACATGAAACCACTGACAAGGATAGTTTGTTTTGTCTCTGTGACAACTGCGTTAAAACATGAAACAGAGGTTACGAACATAGTTCTTGTTTCTATGTCAAGCTCGTTAAAAAATGAAATAGCTTTTCCCCCTCTCTGTTTGAGTCAAGTCCTTCATCTAGTATTTGAAGCTTCATTTCATTCTCCTTTGCAGTTGGATGAAATGAAGCTTGGGGGGCATTTGTCTCAGCCTCTAGACTTCATGTTGAAGTTGAGCCGCTAGTTTCTTAAGCTGGGGGCTAAGTACCAACTATCCATGTGTTATGCGTTGGGAAGTCTAAGCATAGTTTTCTATGGTTCAAGCTTGTGTAAAAATGAAACCACCTACCTCAAGCATAGTTTACTCTGGTTCAAGCTTGCGTAAAAATGAAACTAGGTCCAAGCATAGTTTTGTTTAGTTTTTAAGCAACATTGTAAAAATTAAAATCTATCCCAAGCATAGTTTTGTTTTTGTTTTAAAGCTTGCGTGAAATGAAAACAATCCAGAAGCGTGGTCTTTGTCGTTCTTTCACTCCATGTAAATTACATAGAGCGATTGGGCATACTTTTATAAATTTTTCGAGACTCGACAAGGTTATCTGAAAAGGAACCCCCTAGAGTTCTCTTTAAAGCTCTTTTTAGGACTCTCTAAACATGAAAGATGGAGTGAGGCGACTTAACCTTTATTTCATGCCAGATAAAGTTTTTGAAGTAAGCGTCTGGTGAGCATTAATTTATCTCTTTTTAGGTCTCCTTAGACTATTTTTCAAGAAAAGGGGCTAGGAAATGGATTCTCTTTTGAATGTTTTAGGACTCTATAATCATGAAAAACCTTTGGAGTTTTTTCTTTCTTTGGACTCATAAAACAAACATTGAAAGGCCATATGGGACTGATTTTTCTTTAAAGTGTTTTAGGACTCTCTAAACGCCCAGAAAACCCATGGGTTTTCTTTCTTTGGATTCATAAAACAAACATTGAAAAGTCTGTGTGGGACCGGACCACTCCTTCCTAGGTTTCTTTAAATATACTTTGAAGGACTCATCCAAATGATGAGCTTAAATCAACAAGCATATGTTATCCTCCTCAAGCTTGTATGAAATAAAAGAATTTTCGCCGAGGAAATGGTGGGGAAAAATTCGAGGAAAGAATTGTGTCTAAACACTGTATTCTATGGAAGAGTCGCATTTGAACCTTGACCTATACCAGCTTCCTTTGTGTGTCTAGGTTGGAAAGTCCACTTATCTCTTGATCATACTCCTATAAAATTACAAATTGGTGCAATGATGATCCTTGTTGTTGGTCAATTATTTCCAGACCCGGACATGCGTGTCGTCAATCCAGTTCAAAGATGTCCAAGTAGAAAATCCTTCCTATTAAAATTGACCATTCCTGCAATCTTTTAAGCCTTTTATTGCGTGACCATCCCCGAGTAAGTCCTTAATCACTTGTTACTCTGATCTACATCAAATCTTATTTACTTGTTTACGTGTCATTGATGTGGGATACATTAAAATTACCTCACAGCGAAGAGTCTTTTCCTATCGAATTCAGCTCGGCTATCTAGAATTAGACTTGAAACTAATTGGTACCTTGGAACTTGCGTACCTCAATGGAAAGTTCCTCGCTCTCGACAGATTGGGTTTCATTATTGACTCGGTCGGGAGATTCCTGTGAGTTTTCGACTTAATCTCATTAATTCACATTAGTTGGATTGTACTAGGGTACCTTGACACCCATTATCAAAATTGGTGGTTCGTCTCGCATTGTTAACGATATACATCAATGAACGTTAATCAAGTGGTTTCTACCATGTTGACTTCATCACATGCTTGTCCACATGGTTAGATTAGGTACTATAGAGTGGTGGAGATGAGACCACGGATATTTTCGATAGATCGAGGGTTGCGTTGGAGAATTATATTCGATTATCTTTACATTGCATAGATCCACATTGTATGTCTAGTGGCTATGTTCAGGTGGAGTCTTTAACACATAGATACAGTGTATTTTGGTGGCTATGTTCGTATTTGAGTCATAATGGCATCCAACGGTATGGCTTTGGTGGCCATGACATTTCTTATGACATGGATCTTTGCATATGGTATTATTTGAGTCATTTGTATTTTGAGGTATAGAATGCCTACCTCGGTGATGCTATACTATTGTACTATATTTCCTTGTTTGTTGGCGGGTTTCCGGCCGACTGTTCCTTGCTCCCTACACACTCTCGTAGTATTTGATATCACTTTGTTTCTAACCCGTGCTGGGGGCTCTTTGTTACACATTATTTTCATCATCCCTATGATGCGTTAATGATGTAAACCTATATGTTTCCTTCCGAGGGATTGATGGCATGAGTTCTTGAAGAGAGAAGGGAAAAGAACTTTTCATGAGAAAAGTTTGCATTTCTATGTAAAAACCTTATAAAGGAGGATTCGCGGGTTGCTATATAGGCGGTCGCGAGAATGATATTCTACTTGAGGTTTTACTATAGCCGGAGTCTTTGAGGTGTTCGCATGTTTCTCTATAGCTAGAGTGCGAGAATTCCAACACGTGGAAAAAATGAGCGTTCTCGAAGATCTTCTAGAAGGAGGAACTTCGATGGTGAGGTGGCATCAGAATGGTTTGGATCTTACCATTTCATGATTTAGTGGGATCATCACAACCTCCCTCACCTTATCCTCTTCAAATTATAAAGGAGAGGAATTCTCATGGAAAGTTAGCTTGAGCTTAGGTTAGCTGTTTGGTTCTTGAGCTTGTTAGCTTTGGCTTGGTTAAGAGTGTCTTTGATTGTTAGCTTTGGCTTGGTTAGAGTGGCTTTGAGATTTGCTTTGTCAAGATAGATTGTGAGTAGCTATCAGATCTATGGTCTCAGAATCCTTGGAGCAAGAAGTGTGTGGGGAACGAAGGACATTTGGAAGGGACCTTAGGACATCAAGGCCATGGTTGTAATCTCTCTTTCACATTTAATATGATACAGTAATATGATTCTTTCCCATAAAGCTAATGTCACTTTATTTTATAACTCCTTGATCATATGCATAGATTAATTGTTGAATATATTGAGTTATCTTCACTTCGATTGGTTTGTATTGTTGTGGCCTCGATGACACAAGAGAATTGGAGCGAAGCTTGGAACAACAGAGACCCAAGGAAGCAATCACAAGGTATGTTCATGATTCTTGCCTCCTATCATTCAACATTTAAAATATAGGGAAAGTGTGTTATTCTGTCTTGCTTTGTTCTAGATCCAGGTGGATCTAGGGAGATCGGTTTGTGTCCGCAGTTACGGATTTATCCAATAAAAAACCACAATAAGGAGAACAATCATATTATTGTTACTCTTTAGTGAGGGTTTAACTAGCTTCAAAGGTTGTTTTATAATTTATCCTTCATCTTGTAAATTTATTTGTGAAATGAAGTGTGTGTTCACTTAAGATCACGAAAAGTCCTTTGCAATGCCTTATTTTGATATTTTTCTCCTTAAGACTTGGGATTTTCAATTGGTGAATTCAAGGAGACTTAATTGGACTCCAGCCAAAGACTTCAAAGATAATTTCACCTTCAAATATTACATTCAAATTAATTAAACTATCCAACTAAGCTCTGTGTTATAGTTGGTTATTGTTTTCGGTTTTCATCCAACACCAAAACATTAGGATACACTAAGACAAGGTAGGTGTATCCATTTAAAGGATGAATATATCTTCATAAGACAACCAAACACTCAACCATTGGATCCAACCAACATACCATCCTCATATTACTGTTGACAAATAGTAAATAAAGAGGTTTTTAGTGGTTTTTTATGATGGTTACATCCTGGACTGAAACCCATAGTAACATAGTTTTAATTACTCTATTGGTATCAAAAAAACTCTGACTGTCCAATTTCCCCAAGGAATCCTCAACTTAATAGGCACATACCAGGCCACAATACCCACTTTGGCATAATTCTAAATCTCTTTGTTCACACCCATACCAAAATGTTATCAATATCCTCCTCAGTCAAAATAGTTTCTCGATCAATCTTCCCATGTACCTGTCAACAAACAATTTATGCAAGGTTGTTCATCTTAACATCCTCTCGGTGGTACTAAAATCCCTATTTTCCATGTGACCAGGTGTTATGTCTGTGTTCCAAACAGAATAATGGTTTATCACTTTCCTCGAGCGGTATTACCTTTAGTATTGAGTGGTCTCCATAAAATAGTGTGTCAAATACATGCACTAAGGCATCATCGTCAACCCTTTCCTTATCTAAACATTGACACACATAAATCACACCTCCTCGATGATATATTAGACACCAGGGTATGGGGGTTTAACACAACATAAAACCATGAGGTATGATTGAGTGCTAAGAGCATCATTGTTGGAACCATTTTCGATGAAGAAAACCACAAAACTCAACTATTCTGACTCAACGACCATAGTATCCTCATCACCATTATTACCAGGAAGAAAAATAATACATCTAATTATCCCAATGATATACTAGGTTTGACGATCATCGAGCCCAATCTAATTTTTCTGCATCGTTGATATCTCCTTGATCAATATCCATCATCTACCTTTCAAGCCTTGAAATCTTCTAACAATGCATATTTGATTACCCATTTCTCTTTCCAAAACAATTCCTTATTAACTAAAACATTCTCAATCAAATTAATCCTATAATATGTAGATCCTTCTAAAATATAATAAAACATAGAAATTACAATAATTTTAATAGGAAATGAAGTACCTTGGTAAACTCAAATACCCCTAAGGCCCAATCAACAAGGTTTATTTTGGAGGGGAAATGCTCTTGCATCAGACTCCCAGGGTTAAAATTTTCATGATCTCCCGATCATGTGTCTTCACTTGGTTAAGTCCTCTTTGACTCCATTGCTCATGTTGTCCATAGGCTCTGATGCAAGATTTATTCATCGTTTTCCTCCATCTTCTAGGATCCCAAACTCTATTCATTTTTTTCTTACTCAATGTTTTTTCCTGCTTCCTCATCTCTGCTTGAGGTTTTCCAGGATCCTATATCTTTCTTTATTTCTTTCCTTTCACCTTGTTGGTGTAGCTTCTCTTATTCATATGCAATTTGTGGTTGAATTTTGTTGCAACATAGGTATACATCCCTACCCTTTTCCCTCCTTTACCCTATACATCAATCAATTCTAAGTTTTGTGGATTCTTTCTTATCTTATTCTCCATTATTTCATCACTCAGCTTCATGGCCCCTACTCATATTTACTTATTTTTCACCATCTTTTTTTTCTTTCTTGAAGGGTGATTTCATGTTCTGGTTTGAGTTTGAAATACTTGTCATTATATTTTCCACTAATTGAGAATGCAATAGTTCCACTAATTCTTTTGTGTGTGCAGAATACATCCAGGTCCAACAAGTCCTTTGTAAGATTAGTAAGATTCCACATAAAAAAGAATAAAATCAAAGAAGTCCATTTTAGGATTAGAATTTAAGCTAAATAGATAGGTCAAACATTCAATGGTGGAGATCCAACAGTCGATGGAGATCAACGTCTCTTGTGAATTCATATCCTCAAACTCACATGGGGTTTAACATGATTGACACCGCGACTTCGGCGTTCGGGCATTTGAACTTGCCATTGGTTCAAATATTCCAAAGTGTCTAGATGCTAAAGTGTCGAAGCCTCTGAAGCTTCGAAGTGTTGGATATCCAAAGAAGTAGCTCCCCTAACTGTTGCACTGGACCCTCACTTCCATGTCACTTCGTGAGTTAGTTCATCTGGGAGTTTTTACTTCAAGATAACAACGGAGCCCGAAAATTCCCAAATGATGGAGACACGTGGCCTCCATTAGTCATGACATGTGGCACTCATTTTAGGTCATTTGGTTGTGTCATCCACTCATTTTTGGGTGACACATGTCACTCTCCTTTTGAGACACGTCACTTCAGGACCATACTACTTTATCATATTTTCACACCGCACATCCAAAAACTCGCAAGCCGGAAGTGTTGAAGCACATGACACTCATCCGCCAAGACACATGGAAACCATCTGTCACTAACACGTGGCATCCATATGGTGCTAAAATATGGAATTCATCTATCACTGACATGTGGCAGCCGTCAGTCGAGACATGTGGCACCCATTTTTGGAACATTTGGGGCTGACATATGCATTATTTCAAGTGACATGTGTCGCCCTCCTTTCTGTGACACGTCAACCTTCCAATTCAGATTCCATAGGTTTTCAAATGAAACACTATAGGTCTCCCAAAGTTTTGAACTCCTGAAATCCTTTAATGATTAAATTATCAATCTCGAGTTAATTAGCCTAATATAAGCACAGATTAGTGACTTCGCGAGATTATCACACCAAAATATTTAGATGCAACATAAGTCACAAACCTCCGAACATTGAAATTTATAAGTGGTTCAACCGCGTTTATTTCACATTTGAAAAGTATAAAAAATGGGTTCCAAACCAGGAATGGGAAAACTACACATCCAGACTCCAGAAAAGCACAACACGACTTGATTTTTTCCTCAAAGATACAAGTGGGGGAAATACATGGCCACACTTTCAGTTGTCTCCAGTGGCCTCCAACAACGTTTGTGCATGCCATGATCAATACAAAACTTGGTTCTGTCACTCTTGGTCATTTCTATCAGATCTCAGTTTTCTCCAATGCATGTATCAATATTATTTCATTGTAGCAACAGTTTCACATGTTTAATTGCATGGTTCCTTTTATTTTCAAGCATAATCAATGGTCTTATGTGATAATAACCACTCAGTTTTGATTAAGTCAATCTCGGAGTATTCTTTGATATACTCCAACGCGTGTTTAGTTTAGTTAATTAGTTTTTTTACAACCAGTAGTATAGAGTTAAGCCTCAGTCCCAGATGGACGAGAACCTCTGCAACTCTTATAAATGTGCAGTTTCTGTATGTTTTAAAGGTGGTTTTTCTTTTGGTGGAAAAGAGAAGGATCATAAGGGTCAGGCCTACTTACAAGATTGTAAATTTCTCTACCTATTGACTATATGTTGATGGCAGTTGTTTTTATTACTCAAATCTGTATTTGTTTAATCCGATCTTGAATAAAAATTATGTGTTGTGTGCAAAGTACATTTCCTTATTCTTTCAGTTACGGTTTTAGTTTATTTTTTCACCGATTATGCAATATGTTATACAACTTTTGTTTAGTGAATAGATTAACTAATTGACCACCTATTAGATGATTTGCATCTATTTTTTTGTTGAAGTCTTAAGATATTATTTTAATCCTTGATTTCTCATACAACAAGAGATTCATTGCATTGTTGTCTATTGTCTCTTGTGTGTGTCTTTAATATTCCCAACTATCAATTAATATCCATACTAGTAGAAAAAGAGAAACTACCTTCATATTGTTCAGTTTGTCCAACCAGGTCACCATATTTCCAAAACCCATCCTTGAGCTGACCAACAAAATCAAATTATCAAAGAATAATCATTCCAAAACTTAAGGTGGCCTATCTTTCCCCTTTAGCAATCAGGTGCAAACTTTAGGACCAACATCTTTTGGTGCCATTGCCGGGGAACAAAGTAATGAAATATCTTTCCATGGGAGAACGACAATGATCAGATCGGATATTTGATGGTGAAAAAATACCAAACACATTTAGTATGAAGATCATTCACCTGATGACTCCATGGTTAAAGAATCCAGTGGCGACTCCACAATTTTAAGAAGTTATATTTTCAGATGGAATCCATCTTGGCTTGGAGGTTTTCTCCTTTTTGTTTCCTTGTTGTTCCTGGTTTTCCAAATGTTGTTCCTACTATATATGAGTGGGGTGATTTCTTGCCCAAATTTAGAGAACATTGAGATCACAACCCTACTAAGAATTTTCTTGAGTTTCATGAACTCATGCATCAATGGGGAATACATCATGAGGATGTATTAATGAAGATGTTAATGTACTCATTAGAGGGAGATGCTCATGAGTGGTATCGATCCTTTCTCTCTGCTAGCATCTCCTCCCTGGAAACGTTCCATGCTACATTCAATGAGCATTGTAAAAGGTTTTTTCCAGCTGATTTACTTTTTGAAGACTGTTGTGAAGAATTTGGATCTCATATTCAACAGTCACTTATTAGTTCTTCTAGTAGTGAAAATAAAAGGGATTTTTCCGTTGAGGAAGTGGAGGAATATTCAGTTACATATGAGTCTTCTTTTGATTCTTTTATTCAAAAATATGATGTTAGGAATTGCATTAATGATGAAATTGATGATAACAAGGCTTTGGATACATCTTGCATTATTCTAGGTGCCTCGGCTACTCATTGTTATGATGCATTTTTTTTTCTATGTTCTCATAAAGATTTGATTAACTATGAGGAAAATGATGTTGAAGGTCACGCGAAAGTTGTTCCCCTCCCTTCTAAAATTGTTGAGGAATAGGAAATATATAAGTCTGAAGGTGACATTATGGATCTAGAACAAGAAAAAACTAGCAATGTAGAAGATATACCCATTCATTTCAAACAACAACATGAGAAGTATCAAGAGTGTTTTTCTACCCTTTATGGTTGTGAATCACATGAATTTCATGAGATGTTTCAACAAGGACATGAGAAGCTCAGTCTTGTTTATAATGCAGATCTCACACAACAACAAATTTGTCCTCTCAACTAATTGGAGGCTTTTCATGAGTTTCAAGATCCAATAGAAAGATGGATGGATTCTTATTTTTGCAAAATCTCAAATGTGGTAAGTTTTAGCATGATCAACTTTTGCAGCTGTGAGTATGAGATGCCTTCTAATTTGTTGTTGCATATGATATATCCTCTTTGGATTATTCTAAATAGTGACATGTACAAAGTTATGGTTCTCAGTCAAATGGTTTCTTGGTTTCACTGGAAATATGATTACACATGAAAACTTGGTTTTTAGTTGAATAGACTAGGTAGTAGAAGAATAAGCTCTTAGTTTGAGCAGTTAATTTTTCAGTTCACAGATTGTTTTCAGTATGTTTTTTTTTCCAGTAGTTTGTGTGCAGATCAACAATGAGACTCCATAGCCCAACAGAGGCACTAGGGTGTATCTACAGTTTTAACTTTCATATTGAATAAAGACACCATATCCCAACAAAGGAACTCGAGTGTAGTTACTGTTTTGAAATTCAAAGATATACATGCTCGGAAAACAAAAAAAGAGGTAAGTTATAGCTAGTGGGAGAGAGGTTCTGAAAGGTAAGGAACCTGGTCTACTATTCTTAACACCTCACATGGAAGTGTTCTCCCTGGTTGGAGGCAATGTTGTAACCTAGGTTTGAACCCCTTCCCTTTTCCCTCCTTTACCCTATACATCCATCAATTCTAATTTTTGTGGTTTCTTGATTAGCTTATTCTCCATTATTCAATCACTCAGCTTCACAGACCCTGCTCATCTTTACTTATTTTTCACCATCTTTTTTCTCTTTCTTGAAGGGTGATTTCATGTTCTAGTTTGAGTTTGAAAAACTTGTCATAATATTTTCCACTAATTGAGCATGCAACAGGTCCACCAAGTATTTTGTGTGCACAGGAGACATCCAGGTCCAACAAGTCCTTTGTACGCTCAATAAGCTTCCGTAGAAAAAGGAAGAAAATCAAAGAACTCCATTTCGGGCTTAGAATTTAAGACAAACAGACAGGTCAAATATTCAATGGTGGAGATCGAACAATCGATGCAGATCAATGACTCTCATGCATTTGGAGCCTCAAAATCACACGGGTTTTAATAGGATTTAATCTGTGACTTCGACGTTTGGGCATATGGACTTGTTGTTGGTTCAAATATTCTGAAGTGTCCATATGCCAATGTCTCAAACCTTCGGAATCTTTGAAGTGTCGAAACTCCAAAGAAACAGGTCCCATAAGTGTCAGAGTGGGCCCTCACTACCACATCACTTCGCGATTTAGTTCATCTGGGAGGTTTTGCTTCAAGACAAGCATGGAGCCCCAAAATTAGGAAATATCATAGACATGTGGCATCCATCAGTCATAACACGTGGCACTCATTTAAATTCATTTGGTTGCATCATCTGCTCATTTCTGGGTGACACATGACACTCTCCTTCTGAGACATGTCACCTCATAACCGTACTACTTCGAGAGATTTTCACGTTGCACAACCAAAAACTCTTAAAGCCTGAAGTGCCAAAGCACACGACACTCATCCCCCAAGACATGTAGAAGCCATCTGAGACTGACACATGGAATCCATCTGGCATTGACATGTGGCATTCATCTAGCATTGACACGTGGTATCGTTTAGTCGAGACACGTGGCACCCATTTTTGGCACATTTGGGGTTGACATATGCATTATTTCAAGTGACACATGTCACCCTCCTTTCTGTGAAACGTCAACAATTGATTTCAAGATGCCACGTCGAATTTGGGTGATCTTCCTCTTGGAGGTTTTCAAACACAGCACTACAAGTCTCCCAAAGTTCTGAACTCCTGAAATCCTTTAACGATTAAAGTGTTAATCTCAGGTTAATTAGACTAATATAAGCACGGATTAGTGACTTCAAAAGATTATCACTTTGAGAGATTTATATGAATCATAAATCACAAACCTCTGAATGACGAAATTTTGAATTGGTTTACCCACATTTATCGCACATTTGAAAAATATAAAAAAGGGGTGCTAAAGTAGGAACAAGAAAACTACATGTCCAAACTCTAGAAAAGTGAAACACGACTTGCTTCTGTACTCAAAGAGATAAGTGGGGGACATACGTGACCACACTTTCAATTGTCTCCAGTGGCCTCCAACAATGCGCCTGCATGCCATGATCAATGCATAATTCAGTTATGTCACTCTTGGTAATTTTTGTTAGATCTTTGTTCCCTCCGATGCATGCATCAATATTATTTCAGTGTAGCAATAGTTTCAAATGTTTAATTGCATGGTTCCTTTTAGTTTCAAGGATATTTAGTGGTCTTATGTGATAACAACCACTTGGTTTTGATTAAGTCAAGATCAGAGTATTCCTTGATTAAATATGAGGAAAGTTGATGCAGGAGCATCACCAACTCATCAAGCGAGCCAACACATCAAGCTGAGATCAGCTGGATAAACAAACCCAAATTTTTGAAGTGTTGTGGGATTATAGCGCAAGTCTTTAATGAACCATTTATGAAGGTGCATTTGTATATTGTATTGGACCTTGAGCCTTTAATCTCTCATCCTTTGGTAGATAGGAGGCATTTACTAGATTTAATGCTGGTAGATAGGATGTTTAAGTCTAGATTTGATAGTTTAGAGTCTGAGAGGGAAAATGGATATAGACACCCTCATTGTAGAATTAACAACAGAGGAGAAACCAAAGAATATTGTGTGAAGGACACCAATGTACAGGCATTTGAATTAATAGAACGAAGCTTTGATTCAAACTCATGGGTTGTGTTTTTTTCTCTGTGTATTGATGCTATGCTCATGAATGTTTGCTTTCTTGTTATGCATTTTCTTTGTATATGCAGTACATGTGATTTCATGTTTCAAACTGAAATATGAAAGGGGAGATAGAATGAGTTTCAATTATTTCTCTATCTGAGCCAGGAGATTCCTGCAAGGTGTGCAGTGGAGTTCATCCGCAAGGAGTGCGTTGATGAAGGCTCAGTAGTTTAACTTTTGTTCTCATTCACCCAGAAGTGGAAGTGGGTTGTTGAAGCTGTGCAAGGAGTGCACAGGCTCAATAAGAAGAAGTCTCAGTTGTGAATCTGAGAAGAAAGTAGATCGAAGACTGTTGCTGCAGGAGTGCACAGAGTCGGAAGGATTCAACACTTGGGAAGTTGTTGAATGTTGAGTGCAAGGAGTGCGTGCAAGTTCCTCTGAAAGAATCAGAGTGGAAAATATCAGGAGGTATAGCACCTTCATGACATCGTTAACGTAGAGCACAAGAGTTTGTGCCGAGGAAGGTTCGAGCAGGAGATGCAAGCGCAGGTGTCAAAGGACAAGTTCTGAGAAGGGATATTTATCCATTCTCAAGAATCTTCAAGGAGGAAGAAATCGACGGTTAGGATTCGTAGAGGAGATTGATGAAATCCCGTCAGCCGTTAGATCTCAGAAAGTTGCACAAGGTTTAAGTCTCGGCGAGCAGAGGAGGAATCCCGGAGGAGTTATCGAGATATTAGAGTCATCGGGGTTTTACTGAACAAGAGAATCGAGACCTTATAGTTCTAGAAATCCCAAGAAAGGATCTCAGCCGTTGATCCCGGCAGGACACGCATCAGACATCCAGAGAAGAGTCGGGGTTCAGCTCATCAGAGAGTCGGGGTTTCTGAGGACATAAAACTCTCGCACATTGGAATCGCGATCCACCATTTCCCGACAGGAGTTTTGAACCGTCCATCGGCGAGGACGCGTGGCAGGAGATCCTGATGAGTCGGCATTTGGAGCGTTGGAGTTCCCAGAGGTATAGAACTCTCACTTGTAGAAATCGCGATCCACGATTTCCTGATAGGATCAGAGCCATCCAAACAATAGGGACATGTGGCAGGAGATCCCAGAGAGTCGGATTTCGGGATATCGGGGTTTCTGGAGATGTGAAACTCTTGCACAATGGAATCGCGATCCGCAATTTCCCAACATAGCCAGAGCCGTTCGATTTGAGGGACGCGTGTCCGAGGATCTGAAAGAGTCAGGGTTCAGCATTTCAGGGTTTCCGCATACAACGAAACTGTTGCACTAGAAATCACGATTTCGCGATACCCGATAGAGCGACGAGGAAGTGGTGACGTGGAGGAGAGAGAGCTCACCCGTGCATCAGGGATCGGCATTTCAGGATTCTCGGTGATGAGAAAATCACGGTAGGGGAAGTCACGAAATTTCGAAATGCGACGGTCCCATAGTCACAACATTTCATTGGAGGACAGGTGTCATCCGTATCGGGTTTCGAGACTTGGAAGGATCTGTGAATTTGTACAACAGAAATCGCGATTTAGCGATACGCGATTTCCCGATCACCATAGGAGTGTGGGCCATAGGTGCCATAGTAAGGGACAGGTGTCGGAAGGTCAACTCTCACTGGAGTCAATGCCAAGTGGCATCGGGGATCGGAGGATCGAAGATACTGAGAATGTAAGTTCTACACACTCCAAATCTGCGAATTCTGAAACTCCGATAGGGGAAAGGACCGTGGTCTTGTGGACTAGTAGGTCACATGAGAAAGGAATTAGCCAGAGGGATATAAGGAGTGGAGAGAGGTACCATCGGGGATCGGGAGTCGGGGATCCATGAGAGCATTGGATCATGACAGCGCGAGTGTTGATTTCCCGACGGGAAAATTCCCAAAAAAGGCAAGGAACACGTGGGTGAATGTTCATCGGGGTTTGGGGATTTGTCAAACCCGATCCTGTAGTTTCAAGACTCGCGATCACGCGAGGTCCGATTTCCCGATAGAACGAAGGGAGATCATAAGGTGAGTCATGTGGGTGTAGGAAAGTCCCGATAAGGTATTTGAAGGGCATTTCAGCTCTTCGGGCCGAAGGAAAAGAAGGTCATGTGGGAGCGGACGTGCCCTGGGTGGCACGTTTGCATCAGAGTGGTATCAGAGCATAGAAAAGTTTCTTTGCTTTCTGTAGCAGAGAAAAGGAGAGAATTCACCATGCCACCAAGGAGGAGAGGTAGACAATCACCCGATCCATAGGAGGAAAGGGAATTGTCCAGAGGAAGAGAAATGTCCAGAGAAAGAGGTAGGCAAGGACATAATCCGGAAATGGAAAGGCAGATACGTGATCTCCGAGACAGATTAGAAGATATGGAAGCAGCGCAGAGATGCACAACCAGTTGAAGTTGAACAACAAGGAGAAGTTGCAGCAGAAGATGCAACCAATGAGTGTTTAATTAAGGCTATCGCTCGGATGAGTTCGAAAACAAAGATGGACATTCCAGCTTATGAAGAGAGTCTGGATGCAGAAGAGATGCTAGATTGGATTAGAGTTCTTGACACTTACTTCGAGTATGAAGATATCGAAGATGATAAGAAGGTCAGACATGCTGTCACGAGATTAAAAGGACATGCAACATTGTGGTGGGATGAACTGCAAGCTGACAAGCATTGCCAAGGCAAGCAAAAAATTAAAAGTTGGGACAGGATGATTGCAAAGATGAAGGAAAAATTCATTCCCAGGGACTATCAAATTTCTCTATTCAGGAGGATGCAGAACCTCAGACAGAAGCTGATGACAGTGAAAGAGTATATTGAGGAATTTTACAGGTTGAATATCAGGGCAGGTCATTGTGAAAGCAATGACGAAAAGGTGGCTAGGTATATGAATGGCCTGAGGTATGAAATTCAGGATGAACTAAATTTGGCGACCATCCGAACGGTGGAGGATGGTTACCAATTAGCTCTGAAAGATGAAGAGAAGATGGACCATAAGCCAGCACAGCGAGGCCGAGGTAGGAGCCAACCAAAAGGTAAGTCAGTTGCTCAAGATAGGTTCTAGAAATCTAATGACGACTGGAAGACGCCTCAGACGATAACGGAAAGAGGTGGAAGTTCACAGTGAGGCCATCACGTTGAATAGCGAAGGAAGCATACAGAACAGGGCAGAGGATACACTGATAATAACACATTTCCTCGTACCAGAGGTAGAGGAGGAGGTAGAGGTGGAGTCATCACATGCTTCACGTGTGGGAAGAATGGACACAAGGCAGTTGACTATCCAGATAGGAAGAAGGATGGAGGAGAAGCTCACATCACCGAGGCGCAGAGGCGAGATGCTGAGGCAGAAGACGTAGAAGATGGAAGGTCATTGATGATGCGTAAGGTTATCTTAACACCTAAGAAGGAGGTGGAGGACACAGCTCAAAGAAACAGACTTTTCAGAACCACATGCAAGACCAAAAACAGGAAATGCAAGGTTATTGTGGACAGTGGAAGCACAGATAATCTCGTTTCAACCGAGATGGTGGAGAAACTGGAGTTGGAGACAACTGATCACCCGAGTCCATATAAAGTCTCATGGCTACAGAAGGGACATCAGGTAAGTGTCACCAAATAGTTCTTAGTTGACATCAAGATAGGAGGATATAATGATAAAATACTTTGTGATGTTATTCCTATGGATGTATGTCATTTATTTCTAGGTAGACCATGGCAATATGACAGGAACGTAGTTCATGATGGGAAGATGAATACGTATACTTTGGAGAAGAATCGAAGAACACATATGCTACTTCCAATTAAAGATAAAGAAGTAAAACCAGAACTGAGAAATATTGTACTTCTCATTAGTGGGAAGGAACTTCTGGCGGAAGTAAAGAAGAAAGAAGATCCACAATTCTTTGTGGTCAGGAAACCAAGAATCGTGTTGACCAGCACAAGAGTGGATGATTTGCCGGAAGAAATTCAGGAACTACTGGAAGAGTTCGCTGACATTATGGTAGACAAATTACCTCATTCATTGCCACTGATGAGGAGTGTGAGTCATCATATAGACCTCATACCAGGAACCAGTTTGCCGAACAAAGCTGCGTACAGGTTGACGCCGCAGGAGAACGAAGAAGTCAAAAGGCAGGTGCAGGAACTATTGGATAAAGGACTGATCAAGGAAAGTTTAATTCCATGTGCCGTTCCAACGGTACTGAGTCCAAAGAAAGATGGAGGTTGGAGAATGTGCATTGATTCTAGAGCCATTAACAAGATAACCATCAGGTACAGGTTTCCATTGCCATGGATGGATGACTTGATGGATTGTTTAAGTGGAGCCAAATGTTTTTCAAAGGTTGATTTGAAAAGCGGATACCATCAGATTCGCATGAGGGAAGGCGATGAATGGAAGACAACCTTCAAAACCAACGAAGGGTTGTATGAGTGGCTAGTCATGCCGTTTGTCTTGACGAATGCACCAAGTACCTTTATGAGGTTGATGAATGAAGTCTTGAAGGAATTCATCGAGAAGTTTTTCATTGTTTATCTGGATGACATATTGATTTTCAGAAAAACAAAAGCAGAACATCTGAAGCATTTAGCTACAATAATGAGGAAGCTACACCAAGAGAAGCTATTGATCAACATGAGGAAATCTTCATTTATGAAGACAAAACTCATTTACTTGGGATTTGTCATATCGGCGAATGAATTAAAGATGGATCCAAGTAAAGTGGAGGTAATTAAAAATTGGCCATCACCGAGAAATATTTTGGAGGTGAGGCGTTTTCATGGATTGGCTAGTTTCTACCGAAAATTCATCCGGAATTTCAGTGGAATTAGCGCAGCGATGATGGATACTGTTAAGAAAAGACATAGATCTTTTCATTAGACTAAAGAGGCAGTGAAGAGTTTCAACCTGTTGAAACGAAAGATCACAGAACAACCGGTTTTGGTGTTGCAGGATTTTACGAAGGTGTTCCAGGTGAAATGTGATGCAAGTGGATTTTCCATAGGAGCGGTCTTGAGCCAGGAGGACAAACCAATTGCATATTTCAGCGAGAAGATGGATGAGGAAAAAGTGAAGCACTCCACATATGATAAAGAGTTTTATGCTATCATACAGGCGTTGAAGAAGTGGAGGCATTACTTGATCCCGAAAGAATTGGTTTTGTATAGTGATAATCATGCATTATAGTTTGTGACTCAACAGGAGAAGTTGAATCAGAAACATGCTAAATGGGTAGAGTATATGCAGAATTTTACATTTGTAATTAAACATATTTCTGGTACTGCTAACAAAGTTGTTGATGCTTTGAGCAGGAAGTGTTTACTGTTGCAGTAGTGCAGAGTCAGAACGTTAGGCTTTGATGATCTTAAGGACATGTATGCAGATGATTCAGACTTCAAGGAAGCTTATGAAGCTGCTGAGAATCCATTTCTCAGAGACAGAAGCCAGTGGATAGAGTATGTGATCCAGGATGGATTGTTGTTCAAAGGCAATCAACTGTGTATTCCAAATTTTTCCATGAGGGAGAACTTGTTGAAAGAGAAGCACAGTGGTGGATTAGCAGGACATTTTGGCCATGATAATACATTTTCAAAGCTAAGCGAGTCATACTTTTTCCCAGGGATGAGGTCAGAAGTCAAGAAGTTTGTTGACAGATGCAGAATTTGCCAGCATTCAAAAGGAAGGAAAAAAAACGCGGGTTTTTATCAGCCATTGCCCATACCTGAGAAGTCGTGGGAGGAAATTAGCATGGATTTTGTATTGGGGTTGCCAAGGACACAAAGAGGTGTTGATTAAATATTTGTGGTAGTCGATAGGTTTTCTAAGATGACACATTTTATCCCATGCCAGAAAACCAACGATGCGACTCACATCGCAATTTTTTTTTTCAAGGAGGTCGTTAGATTTCACGGGTTACCCAGAAGCATAGTATCGGACAGGGATACGAAATTCATTGGACATTTCTGAAGGACACTTTGGAAGAAGATGGGGACTAACTTGATGTTTAGTTCTTCCTATCATCCTCAAATGGATGGAAAAACAGAGGTGGTAAATAGAATTTTTGGAGACTTACTAAGAAGCTTGGTGACAGAGGACCACAATAGTTGGGACAATGTGTTGCCACAGGCAAAGTTCACATACAACGACTTAGTGAATAGGAGCACAGGAAAAATTCCATTTGAGATTGTATACGGAAGGCAACCAAGAGGAGTATCTGAACTGAGGGACTCAAAACACATAATGACTAAGAGTGAAAGCGTTGAAGCATTCGCAGAGGCGATGAAATAACTTCTCAGCAGGGTGAAAGAGCGATTGCTGGAATCAAACCAGGAATATAAGTGCAGAGTGGATCAACATCGGAGACAACTTCAGTTCGAAGTTGGTGATCTAGTTCTGGCACATTTGAGGAAGGAAAGGTTCCTAAGGGGAACATACAACAAGTTAAAAATGAAGAAAATTGGGCCATGCAGAGTCCTAAAGAAATTGGGAGAAAACGCTTATGAAATTGAGTTTCCGGATGGCATCGGAATATCTCCGACATTCAATGTCTCAGACTTATATCCATATAAGGCTGAGGAAGCAGGAGCTGGAAGTAATGAACAGCCAGAAATCCAGTGGCAGAAGCAAATGTCGATTGCAGAAAATCCATAGATAGAGCGTATACTTGACAAGAGAGTGAGCAAAAAGACCAGGCGGAAGCAGTACTTCGAGTATCTGGTCAAATGGAAGAACCACCCAGTGGAAGATGCCAGCTGGGAAAGTGAAGCAGAGATTCAAAAGCATGGAAATACCATGTAGGAGCTCATGGACAGGAGCCCATGAAATTTTTCAAGCCGAGGAGTATGATGCAGGAGCATCACCAAATCATCAAGCGAGCCAACACATCAAGCGGAGATCAGCTGGATAAACAAACCCAAATTTTTGAAGTTCTTTGGGATTGTAGTGCAAGTATTTAATGAACCATTTATGAAGGCAAATTTTTATATTGTATTGGACCTTGAGCCTTTAAGCTCTCCTCCTTTGGTATATAAGAGGCATTTACTAGATTTAATGCTAGTAGATAGGATGTTTAAGTCTAGATTTGATAGTTTAGAGTCTGAGAGGGAAAATGGATATAGACACCCTCATTGTAGCATTAACAATAGAGGAGAAACCAAAGAATATTGTGTGAAGGACACCCATGTACAGGCATTTGAATTAATAGAATGAAACTTTGATTCAAATTCATGGGTTGTGTTGTTTTCTCTGTGTATTGATGCTATGCTCATGAATGTTTGCTTTCTTGTTATGCATTTGTTGTGTATATGCAGTGCATGTGATTTCATGTTTCAAACTAAAATATGAAAGGGGATATAGAATGAGTTTCAATTGTTTCTCTGTCTGAGCTAGGAGATTCCTGCAAGGTGTGCAGTGGAGTTCATCCGCAAGGAGTGCGTTGATGAAGGCTCAGTAGTTTAACTTTTGTTCTCATTCACCCAGAAGTGGAAGTGGGTTGTTGAAGCCATGCAAGGAGTGTGTAGGCTGAAGAAGAAGAAGTCTCAGTTGTGAAGAAGGAAAGTTGCGCAAGGTTTAAGTCCCGGTGAGCAAAGGAGGAGTCCCGGAGGAGTTATCGGGATATCAGAGTCATCGGGGTTTTACTGAACAAGAGAATCGAGACCATGTAGTTCTCGAAATCCTGAGAAAGGATCTTAGTCGTTGATCCCGACAGGACACGCATCAGACATCCGGAGAAGAATCGGGGTTCAGCTCATCGGAGAATAAGGGTTTCTGAGGACATAAAACTCTCGCATGTTGGAATCATGATCCGCGATTTCCTGACGGGAGTTTTGAACCGTCCATTGGCGAGGACGTGTGGCAGGAGATCCTGACGAGTCGGTGTTTTGAGCATCAGAGTTCCCAGAGGCATAGAAATCTCACATGTAGGAATCGCGATCCACGATTTCCTGATAGGATCAGAGTCGTCCAAATAGCAGGGACACGTGGCAGGAGATCCCGGAGAGTCAAAGTTCGGGATAGCGGTGTTTCTGGAGTCGTGAAACTCTTTCACAATGGAATCGCGATCCACGATTTCCCGACACATCCGGAGCCATTCGATTTGAGGGACGCATGTCCAAGGATCTGAAAGAGTCGGGGTTCAGCATTTCAGGGTTTCTGCATACAACGAAAATGTTACACTAGAAATCACGATTTCACGATACCCGATAGAGTGAGGAGGAAGTGGTGACGTGGAGGAGAGAGAGCTCACCCATGCATCAGGGATCGACATTTCGAGATTCTCGGTGATGAGAAAATAACGGTAGGGGAAGTTGTGAAATTTTGAAACGCGACGGTCCCACAGTCACAACATTTCAGTGGAGGACAGGTGTCATCCGTATCGGGTTTCGGGACTTGCAAGGGTCTGTGAATTTGTACAACAGAAATCGCGATTTAGCAATACGTGATTTCCCGATCACCATAGGAGTGTGGGCCATAGGCACCATAGTAAGGGATAGGTGTCAGAAGGTCAACCCTCGTTGGAGTTAATGCCAAGTGGCATCAGGGATCGGAGGATCGGAGATCCTGAGAATGTAAGTTCTACACACTCCAAATCCGCGAATTCCAAAACTCCGACAGGGGAAAGGACTATGGTCTTGTGGACTAGTAGGTCACATGAGAAAGGAATTAGACAGAGGGAGATAAGGAGTGGAGAGAGGTACCATCGAGGATTGGGAGTCGAGGATCCATGAGAGCAGTGGATCACGACATCGCTAGTGCCGAATTCCCGATGGGAAAATTCCCGATAAAGGCAAGGAACACGTGGGTGAATGTTCATCGGGGTTCGGGGATTTGTCAAACCCAATCCCGTAGTTTCAAGACTTGCGATCACGCGAGGTCCGATTTCCTGATAGAATGAAGGGAGATCATAAGGTGAGTCCTGTGGGTGTAGGAAAGTCCTGATAAGGGATTTGAAGAGCATTTCAGCTCTTCGGGCCGAAGGAAAAGAAGGTCCTGTGGGAGAGGACGTGCCCTGGGTGGCACATTTGCATCAGAGTGGTATCAGAGCATATAAAAGTTTCTTTTCTTTATGTAGCAGAGAAAAGGGGAGAATTCACCATGCCGCCAAGGAGGAGAGGTAGACAATCACCCGATCCATAGGAGGAGAGGGAATTTTCCAGAGGAAGAGAAATGTCCAGAGAAAGAGGTAGGAAAGGACAAAATATGGAAATGGAAAGGCAGATACGTGATCTCCGAGTGAGATTAGAAGATATGGAAGCAGCGCAGAGATGCACAGCCAGTGCTGGAGATCTAAGTGACTCCGAAGGCGAAGTTGAATTTGAACAAAAAGGAGAAGTTGTAGCAGAAGATGCATCCAATGAGCGTTTAATTAAGGCTATCGCTCGGATGAGTTCGAAAACAAATATGGACATTCCATCTTATGAAGAGAGTTTGGATGCAGAAGAGCTGCTAGATTGGATTAGAGCTCTTGACACTTACTTTGAGTATGAAGATATCGAAGATGACAAGAAGGTCAGACATGCTGTCACGAGATTAAAAGGACATGCAGCATTGTGGTGGGATGAACTGCAAGTTGGAAGGCGTTTCCAAGGCAAGCAGAAAATTAAAAGCTGGGACAAGATGATTGCAAAGATGAAGGCAAAATTCATTCCCAGGGACTATCAAATTTCTTTGTTCAGGAGGATGCAGAACCTGAGACAGAAGTTGATGATAGTGAAAGAGTATACTAAGGAATTTTACAGGTTTAATATCAGGGAAGGTCATCGTGAAAGCAATGACGAAAAGGTGGCTAGGTATATGAATGGCCTGAGGTATGAAATTCAGGATGAACTAAATTTGGTGACCATCCGAACGATGGAGGATGCTTACCAATTGGCTCTTAAAGCTGAAGAGAAGTTGGACCGTAAGCCAGCATAGTGAGGCTGAGGTAGGAGCCAACCAAAAGGTAAGTCAGTTGCTCAAGATAGGTTCTAGAAATCTAAGGACGACTGGAAGAAGCCTCAGACGAGAACAGAAAGAGGTGGAAGTTCACAACGATGCCAACATGTTGAACAACGAAGGCAACATACAGAACAGGGCGGAGGATACACTGATAATAACACATTTCCTCATACCATAGGTAGAGGAAGAGGTAGAGGTGGAGTCATCACATGCTTCACGTGTGGGAAGAATGGACACAAGGCAGTTGACTGTCCAGATAGGAAGAAGGATGGAGGAGAATCTCACATCGCCGAGGCACAGAGGCGAGATGTTGAGGTAGAAGACGCAGAAGATGGAAGGTCATTGATGATGCGTAAGGTTCTATTAACACTCGAGAAGGAGGTGGAGGACACAACTCAAAGAAATAGACTTTTCAGAACCACATGCAAGACCAAAGACAGGAAATGCAAGGTTATTGTGGATAGTGGAAGCACAGATAATCTCGTTTCAACCGAGATGGTGGAGAAACTGGAGTTGGAGACAACTGATCACTCGAGTCCATATAAAGTCTCATGGCTACAGAAGGGACATCATGTAAGTGTCACCAAACAATTCTTATTTGACATCAAGATAGGAGGATATAATGATAAAATACTTTATGATGTTATTCCTATGGATGTATGTCATTTATTGCTAGGCAGACCATGGCAATATGACAGGAACGTAGTTCATGATGGGAAGATG